>OY757017.1:146151094-146313094 GCA_963580285.1 Lucinisca nassula
GCGGGCGGGGGCGATAAATGTATGTATGTATGTATGTTTGTATGTATGTACATATATGCATGTATGTATGTATAGATGGATGGATGGATGGATGTGATGTGATGTGATGTGATGTGATGTATGTATGTATGTATGTATGTATGTATATATGTGTGTGTGTGTGTGTATGTGTGTGTGTGTGTGTATGTATGTATGTATGTGTTTTTGCCTGCTGATTGTGTTACCAAATTCACTCATTGTAGAAAGAAAAGAGAAAAGTATATAACCGTTATCCTGCTTAAAACACTTTACTTGGGCTATCTTAACCATGATATAACGTGACAGGGCGTTTTAATAATATTCCAAATTATTTAATAATATAATATACAGGAAAAAAATGCTATCTAATAAAATCGGGCCGAAACGACCCAGGCCGAAATGACTCTGGGCCGAAACGACCCACCGATATAGGCCGAAACGACCCAGGTCCAAATTTAGGCCGAAACGACCCGACCGAAACGACTCAGGGCCGAAACGTCCCCGATTCAAGCACACCGGAAGTAGATGGACGGACATGCGCAGGGCATTACTGGGGGAACGTGCACAGCTACAGAAACGACTAGACGTTGGACTTGACGGAAGTTATAATAATTGAATTCTAGACGTCCAGAAACATAAACCCTAAAAGTAAGTATCCTTTTGTGTGTGTGTGTCTGGCGCCTGGCTGGTGTTGGGGGTTGGAATTTGTCCGGGAATGGTTGGGGTAGAAGTGGAGGTTTTTTTTTTTTTTTTTCCTTCCCTTCCAACAACTTGAATCGAGGGAAGATGTATGTTGGAGACTGGAGGAATGTATGTGGGGTCTAGGGGGCGTGACTGACACCTGTGGCAGTAGATTTGCGTGTCAGGCGAATAGTGATGGCCCTGATTAGTTGCCACATTGTGTTATTACTGGTCGTGGTTATCATTGTTTGCCTGACCGCATCCCGATGGTGGGATGCTGTACTTAACTTGTGCCTTATTTAATTGTTTTTGACTAATCAGAATCAAGCTTTAGTTGTTTTACAGTATTTACAGAGTTTATTTTGAGTTGTTGCTTTATTATTATAAATTGTGATTAATATGCTGCCACATGGTGGCCCATGATTGGAAATAAACCTTATTCTATTCTATTCTACTTCACTGGTGGCAGCGGTGGGATGTTGTAATGGAAAACTAGCCCAGGAACAGTGCAAGAGAGATAAGCTGACCAACTCGGCATGACCTACCATGTCATGCTGTCAACGACGATTCCTACTTTCCGACATGGGGAAGAGGAATGAGGACAAGAGACAGTGTTCATCCTCGTAAGGGGGTGAATGGTGAAGAGCATAACCTCTCATCAAGGAGGGGTGGAAGAAGGAAGTCCGTTGCAATACTGTATCGTGCCTGCCCTGCCAGCTAGTTAGTGGGAACAAAGGAGGCCAGCGTTTTTCGAAAAATGTGTCTACAGACGGTGGAGATGGACGGCTAGACCACTACGTTGCTGCACTCCTTGATAAAGTGGGGAGGAGTGTGGTAGTGACCGAAGGGGGCGAATGAAGCACACCAGAAGTAGATGGACGGACATGCGCAGGGCATTACTGGGGGAACGCGCACAGCTACAGAAATGACTAGACGTTGGACTTGACGGAAGTTATAATAATTGAATTCTAGACGTCCAGAAACATAAACCCTAAAAGTAAGTATCCCCTACTTACTTCAAATCTTAAACTTGGGTTCAGCAACTTACTTTTTCAATGATATCTTGCAGAGCCCCTGGCGCGGAATGTGCGTTTCCAGTCAGTTCAAACTCTGCTTCACATTCACCGACACTGGGAAGACCTGTAGGGCTGGGTTTGCTACTTCCAAACTTCTTTTTCTTGCTCTTACCCATAAATCAATCACATCAGCAGTTAACAAAGAATAAAATTCAAAAGCAATGCCTAATTAAAAATTAACGATTTTCTGAAATGCAGTAACAGTTTGCTAAAAAGCGATAGTCGAATAAAATTTACGCATGTTTCATGGAAGCTGCCATTGTTATTTATTATTTCCGGGAGAGTATAAAAGCCGAGGTTTCGGGTCATTTCGGCCCATCACAAAATCGGCCCATGTCAAAATCGGCCCATAGCAATTTCGGCCCATAAATGATTAAAAGTCTGATATATGGGTCAGTTATCAGCCAAAATAAAAAAAATGAAAGATAAAGTTAATTTATGATAAAATACATGTACATACAACTTATTTTTACCGCTTTTCACCGCTCGGCATCTGTATCATTATTTTCAATAATTACCCCCCACAGATGTGAGTCTTCTCGCAATGCAAACTTTGTAATGTAAGATAAGAAATAAAAATAATATATAGAATAGAATAGAATAGAATAGAATATTTTTTATTTCCAATCATGGACCCTTTCGGGTAGAAAAAAAAAATACATATGATTGTGGGTAAATAACAACAACAACAACAATAAAAAAAAAAAAAAAAAAAAAAAACATGTAGGCAAAACAATTACAATTGTTATTCTGATACTGTAGGAATGCTGGTGTGCCTCTAGAAATTTATGTTATTGATTTGTAATGCATTCTTCTGTCCATACAAAGAATAAGATAACGACCCAAATAGCCTAGGACGTCCATATTTTCTTGTAGCAATATCCATTTAGCTTTATCTTCATCCTTAAGCAAAATAAAATTTGGATTGTTGCAGGAAATATTTGTATAAAGAGCTGCCCTTTCCGCCTTATATAATGTACATTGTGTTAAAAGGTGAAATTCGTTTTCAACTTGATTAAGATTGCAAAATTTACATAATCTTTCTTCTCTAGGTATATTTTTTGTTTTATTATATCTGTCTGCTTCAATCCTAAGATTATGAGCACTAATTCTTAACTGGCATATAAAAGAGGGTGTGTTTATTTAGCAAAAAAATGTATATTTATGAACTTGGAAATACTAGTTCTGTGGTCATTGCTTATTTGTTTATATTGTTGGCACATGTCGGTATGCAAAATGATTAATAATCTATCTATCTATCTATCTATCTATCTATCTATCTATCTATCTATCTATCTATCTATCTATCTATCTATCAGGACAATCGGCGTGACGTCACTTCCGCTGAGGTCCGCCATTTTTAGATGTGAAAACAAAGGTATTCTGCTATATGACCTCACCAAATGTGCACAAGAAATATTTTAAATCGGTCTCAAACCTATAAAAATGACTTACTCTATATTATTGCCCCGTATATTTCCTTTAATTTCTGATGATTGTCGATAAAAAATCAGTCACATTTTGCTTTTAAAACTGTTTAAAAAATGATCAAATTTTAGCGATAAAAACCAAAGCTTTCACCTCCACCAAATGAGAAAAATGGCGGGAGCGATAACCTTTCTTTGTTTCTTTTTACTGAATAGTTCCTCGGCCGACTGTCCTTATCTTCATATACTGAGTCGGTCATACTTGGCCATTACCTCAGTTGGGTGGTGCGCTAAATTTAGAATTTAGCAAAAAAAAAAAAAAAAAAAAAAAAACCACTGGATGAGTTCTTAAAACTATTTACAATCTGCTTTCAGAGGTGTACTAAAACACACACCTCTGGATCCCAATCTACACCATGCGGGCTTTGAACTCCTCTGCAGTTTTGGCATTTACCACAGAGGAGGGAAGACTGTTCCACTGAGGAATAGTTCTAGGGAAGAAAGAATTCTTTAGGGCATCACTATAGGCCTGGTACCTACGATATTGACTGTTGTTTAGTTTTGATGCCCTTGTTTGAGTTGAAGTAGTCACAGGGGTCAAGTATTTATCTTTATTAAGAGACATTGTGTCAGAATGTATCTTATAAAAGAAGGTTAAAGAGGACTGCTCGCGACGGGCCTCCAACGATGGTCACTCCAGCTCATCGAGCATTTCACCAACACTACTTCTGTTCCGCTATCTCCTGCAGGTCCATCGGGCAGCCGTCCTCTGAACCTTCTCAACCTGTTGAACCTGAGTTTTAACATGGGGATGCCAAACAGGTGATGCATACTCTAGTTGAGGTCTAACCAAGGTTTTGTATGCAACATCCTTTGTGTGCCTAGGTGCAAAAGCCAAATTGCGTCTAAGAAACCCTAATGTCCTAGTTGCCTTAGAGGTAATCTCAGAAATATGTTGACCCCAATCAAGATGATCAGTTCTTTTATCCCATTTTCGACTTACATGCAATTGATTTACGAGTAATTGGCCGTTAAAGCAAATCAATTATATGCAAACATAATAATTATACCATCATTAAAACATGTCGGTATGCAAATGATTAATAAGCCGGTAGTAACGGTTGGATGTGGAGTACGGATCGGTTTCAGCTCTGCGCGGAAGCATCATGCAGCCCATCTATTTCTTCAAGCCACGATGGGCGGGGACGAATTGTATCATGAATCAGGGTTGAGGAGTCAGCAACAATCCGACGTCAGAGCAGAAGAAAACCACCAGTTAGATCAAGGAGGGTCGAACCCAGGAAATATCCGGCTCCACCCTTCCCGAATTCAAAGGATAGCTCAGTGGTTAGTGCACTTGCCTCTGATGCTAGAGGTCCCGGGTTCGATCCCCGACAGCGGCGATAAAATTTCGGTGTCCGAACAATTGGCATCATTTGCAGGGATGAATGTCATAAAGTGCACCGTCCTTCGGATCGGGACGTTTACTGGAGGCCCCCTTTGCAGGGAGAACCATCCCCTGTGCAGGTTAAAGATCCCTACCGTAATTACGTGACTACTGTGTAGGCTTTCATCCTGCAAAACCTGGAGTGTATGTAATGTACACCTGCGGTAATGGTCAAATGTGACCGACGCAGTATCAATAGAAAGAAAGAAAGATTTAGGGTGGGGCCGTCATCAAAGAGTCCGTCCCACCGCTGTGCAACCAAAGAGCGAAGCAAAGTTGTCCACTGTAAAAAGGTCGACAACCAAACACGCGGTCTGTCGAATAACATCCATGCTATAACCACTTTTTTGTACTTGGCAATTTTTTTTTCTGAATTGGCCAGAAAAATTATCACTACCTAGTACAGTGCTGTAGGCTAATTCTGCGCACTTAAGACTTTGAGCTTTTGTTTCATCCATTCCAGGGAACCAAAACCTGTTTCGCAGCAGTATGTTATACAGTGGCCTTAGCTTGTTAAAAGACAAAAGCAACCATAAATATATCTGGTGCAATTATGTTGTGGTTTGTCTTTAAAAAGACACACCCCCATGTTAAGACGCCATCAATTTAGTCTGCTAATTCCGCGCACCCCGAACAATAACGTCCAGTCAAGATAAATACTTTAGACAAGAAAGGTGTTTTGTTGTTATACTTATTTGGTCATGTTTTGCTTAAAAGCTGATGATCCAGTTGGTTGAAATAAATAGCAGTTAGTGACGTTTTTTTTTTTCAAAATTAAACAAGGGCCTGTGGTGCTCATTATGCTACACAAAAAAAAATGGATTTCAATCGCCCAGTTTACAGTCCAAGTCTCATCCAAAATAATACATGAAGCTTTGTTAGGTATTTGCCAAAGGAAAATGAAAACATTTAATCTGGCTCCTTTAAATTTTAAATAATCCAAATGAGCAGAATTGGCAGATGCTCAGAATTAGCCTACACGATGTATTCTTCTTTGTTTTTGTTTGATTTGAGGTTTAACGTCCCTGTCAACACTGTAAAGGTCATTTTGGAGACGATGCTTCCAATTTTGAGGGACTTTTACCCGACATTGAGATGAAATGACATCTCAAGCCCTGTCGCCCAATGAAACCAATAGAGTTTATAAGCATGGACGGGCCGACTCGCACCGCTTAGATCCTCTAAGCTGTTTACCAGAACTCATGTGCGGGTCGGTTTCAGCTCTGCGTGGAAGCATCAGGCAGCCCATCTATTTCTTCAAGCCCCGATGGACGGGGGCCGAATGTATTCTTCTGAATTTATAAACTAAGTCCCCATAAACGTCAGGTTCCGACAGTCCCTGTTACAGAAGTCTATTCAAAGAAATGCCATATTTAGAAATAATGTCGTAATGTCGACGATAAAATTTTGAAAACGTTTCGCGCAGTTTATGATAGCCTTGTTTTAGAAATTTAGCTGTTAAAATCCTGTTGCGATCATTAAAGACATCAACATGACAGCAAATTCTAGCAAAACGAATAACAGAATAGGCATCTTCAGAAACGCTTATGTGTGAGTGATTGTTTTACTGGCAAGCTACTAACGGGGTCCTGAACCTAAAGCCCTCGGAACAAACACCACCAGAGATAGCCCGGCCCGGCCCCTCGACCACGCACAGGGCAGGGCGGGGGTCACGTGGTCGCGGCGGCTTGCGCTCACCCCTGGTGTTCCTGCAGGAACGCTTGTGTGTGTTTTAATTTTACTGGCAGTCAGTGGTTGTGACAAAATTTATCGCACTTGACCAAAAAGCGAATGAACACAAGCAGACAATAAAATTCATGACTGCGTAGTTATTTACGCGGACGAGTATATCTGTAAACACACTAGGAAGTTGTAAAACTATAATAGACTGCTTTTGATAGGCAATGTGTTACGATAATAAGTAGGTTTAACTTACGCAGATTTCCTGCAGGAACGTTTGTGTGTGTTGGTTTTACTGACTGGTGTTGTATGCGAGTGTTGATCTTACTGGCAGCTTCTAAGGTGAACAATACCATGCTAACTAGGAGGCTGGTGACAGACCAGGAGGAACTTGACTTTCTTGTGCGCGACACCCGCCGAAGCGTCACTTTGGTTGATGTGCCCCAAAGGTGCCCCCACCCCCGAGTCACATACTCACATACTAACATACTATGATGAGTCCCAGCCCCAGTATACCCACATGAGGGCAATCATGCTGGCCTACGCCCACATCGACCTCCTCTCGATGCTTTCAAGGTTGATTTAAACTTTATTTTGGTTGCTTCAAGATTCACACCAGACGAGGCGGTCCGGGTAGCCACTGCAGACAGCAGTTATGTCCAAAAATCTGCGCTCAAGAAGCTTCAGGGGGTTGAGGCTTTCGTGGGCAAGGAGAAGCGCAACTGTGGGGAGGACATGTGCATACCCTGTTTACTCGAGGAATAGTATCTTCCTTCGGTCACCACAGTCTGGCAAAAGAAATGAGGACTAGGGGCACCCAGGCCCAGACCTATCACAGGTTCTTCCGCTAGAGTTGCCAGACAAAATGGGCGCCCGAAAGGATGGGACAGAAGTTCATTCTCCGTGTGATCATCTGGGACGAGGTCTGCACACTGCCCCAGCCCACTCTAATAACCTGCCTCGAGGGTCGAGGCGTCCAGGTCATCTGCTGTGACAACCAGGGACATCCGCCTCCAATCGTCGGAGAAATGCCGCACGACTGGTTCTGCGAGAATGCCGATTACTATGAAGAGGTCGGGGTAGACCACAGAGCCAAAGACCCCCTTCTCAAGGCCCTCGAAAAGTGAATCAGCCTGCAGCGTGATAAGGTCATTCGCCAAGAGATACGAAATGCGCTTCCTGGTTGCCTCGGGTGGGAACGCTTCGTGGAGGTCTGGAAGCCATCTCATCCTGACCCCGTGACTTGGCCCAGAAGCTGCTGTTCGAGCGCCATGAGAAGTATTTCCCGGACACCTCCGTGCCAGTACTATACCGCCCTAAAGGCATTGGGCTCTTGACTATGGCCTCGCAGCCCACTCAAGCCAAGGTCTCCCTATCGCAGACCTCCAAAAAGTCTGGATCGTCGATTATTATCTTCAGTGGTCAAATTTTGCCTATTTGACCGTATCAAGAGTAGACTATCTCAGCCGTATGCCTCCTGGAGGAGGGTTCCGTTGAGGCACTATGACTCACCGAGCAGCAGCTCCGCTAAGTCATCCAGAGGAATCTGGTGACCTACAAGCGACAGGACTCAGACAACGGCCTCAGGTTTAACCTGAAGGTGGATCATATCCTTGAAATCAAGGAGGCACAGAACAATTACTGTGCCATGTCCAATATCGAGTTCCTAAGGGCTTACCAGCAGTTCAATGCTGTACGGTTAGACAACCACGTATTACGCGATAACACCAGGCTAACCTGTCTTGAGTGCAACCGAAAAGGGGGAGCCGATGCGTTCAGCGCTTGAGAACCCCATCTGGCGGTTGTTGGGTGTCTGGGGCACCACCAGCAGATCTTCCCTGACAAAACCACGCAGCGGCCCATCCTGCAAGTAATACACACGCTCGTCGGGTTTGGTCAGCGGACGTCCCAGCCAATATACCTCAAGAGACCACACATGGACTGTGGCGCATCAACGACCACCTTCCAGATCGCCACATTGGTAAAGGAAGCGAACGCCAGCTCCCGAGGGGACTATCTGCCCGTGAGACCAACAGGGCGGCAAGGAACTACAGAGGAGGGCTTTTGTGCCACAGTCTTGGCTTTGATGGCATCACAGGGCCTTTTGCCGGTCAACCTGGTCACTTCACCGTTTAGAGCTGCTACAATGCCAGACAGCCGAGCCACCCACGCAGTCGACCTTTGACCTGAAGGGAGGCGCAGCTCCTGAGCATACTGGTGCCCAAACAACCGCTGTCAGGGTCCTGTTCCAGCGTTCTATAATGCCCTGATTCCGATGGATATCAACACGCCCACGTCGAACAGAAACTCCATGTTTCTCCAGCACCTATCTGACAGCGCCCATGAACTCTCGCCCCGGGTTAACCTGGAGCAATTTTGGGCACTTCAACGGGCCTCGCCTGTAGATTCGAGACAAAGCTTCAGCAGCCTCTTTAGTCTCTTTTGTGGCCAGAGGCTCAACCTCTTTTAGCCTAAGGCTTCATCAACCACAGTAAGGGCGCACTGGTATGTTAGTTGCTTTCGCAACGATTCGACCTTATCATGCGGCAGAAAGAGCAGGTCAGCTTTGTGGACCTCGTTCGGCGTGGCGATGTCGAATTTTGGTCGTGGAATGTGCCGTGGGACAGGGAGGTAGATCTGTCAGATGGCTTGCTTCTTCAGCCAACCAACCCCGGACTGCATTTTCCGAGACCTTTGCTGTGGCAGAGATGAATTTGATCGCATCTAGTCCTTTCCAGTAGCCTCGCGGGGCTGTAGTAAATGCTAGCAAGGCGAGCAGATAACTCCCTATCTAGCTCTATCGAGATCCGCGAGATATTCCAGCAGATTGATCAGTCTCCAACAAGCTTCAGCGACCGGCCCAGGAAGCTTCGCGGTGATAGACCGCAGATTGCTCGACCCTGATAACACAAGGCGAGCCAACCAAATGTCTGCCCGTTCATCCTGCTGCTTGAGATCGAGACTTTTGTGCGATATCAATCAGACTACGAGCCAGAGGTCGGGATTTTGTGCCGTTTGGTCTGCCATCCAACCCCAGCGTTGCGAAGTAAAGCTCTTCGGGAAGACCAATGACTATCAAGGTCGCAGAAGAAGAATAAAAAATTAAACTCATCCCATTACTTTATTTCGGATTACTTGGTGAGTTTGTAGGACACCAAGCCGGTCGCGGTCATTCCCAGGATGACAAATGGCCATCTCGCGGTCTTCTTGGTCGCCACTCGGATGGTAAAAGCTGGAGAGCTGGGGTTCGGTCCCCAGGGTGTCAATGTTTTGCGAGTACTAGCCGACTGCGGCGTCGACGACTCGGAAGGTTTGTACGGCATAGCCTTGCCGGCGAAGTTTCTCGTTGATCTAGTTCATGCGCTAAGTCCCTTTTCGAGACCATTCTGCTTGTGCAGCCTGTAGCTGTTCGACTGCTTTAGCGTGGCGCTGGCCCTCTTCGTCAACGCCAGAGTCCCTAACATAGAGAACAAGTAGTTCGATCCCGAGAACGCCAGGAGGTTCACCAGGGCGCCACCAATGAGCATAGCAACACATGCCATTTCATTACTCCATGATATCAGCAGGTATTTTCCTCTGTCTAATTTGCATGTCCTTGGTTGCCACGGCGAGAGCGACGTCCACCATGGCCATGCCTAAATCACGGGGTGTGAACTCTAACTTCGAAAGGCTACCCAACATCGCCATTTCGCCAAGCCGGGCGTATCCCGCAGCGTTGCCACAGACGACAGTGCTGTGATATAACGCGTTAACAAGCATTTTACCGTGGGTTGCTGGGGTTGTCATTGGTGTTTAGTTTTGTTGCGAAGCAACAGACTACTGCATATAGAATAGATCTGGGCTGCGTGGCGCGCAAGCACGGAAGAAACATGACTGCACCAGGCCACCCGTAAGATAAGCCAAAAGATGATCCACGGTGTCCAGTTAGTTAGTCCTTCACTCGGCCGCCCGCCTGTACGTCCCCGGTCCCCCGAGTCCGCTCCTCCTAGAGGAACACTGGCCTCTCCCGCAGGAAGTGGTGGTGCGGGTGGGGGTGCAAAATAATTCATTGGCCACCCGAAGCTGTTCGAGCAGTCGTACTTGCTTGGCCTTTCGGGCGGCCGGAACGCCCGGCTACCACTTTCTTCGGATCCCTATTTTTCTACTTTGTGTCCGTAACTCTTTCTACTGGCTTATTGGCTGTCACTGTCGCGACTTGTGTGTTGTTTTGCTTTGCAACGTCTCTTAGTTCTCTTAGTTCTCCACCATCTGCTTGTTCTCCGACATTGTTTAAACGAACAGGGCATTGCTGTCCAAATTGATAGTGCTTCATTGTCGTACGGTGCCAAGAACATGCCATAACGGCAGTAGAGCTCGCAGGTTTTGACTGCTAAGTGCGTGCCTGACAAACGGGTCGCCCTCGAGATAAGCAATAAGCCCTGGCTGGTTTTTGGCCGGGATCAGGAGAAACATGGATGCCACCCCGCATAAAGCAGGAGTTCGGCGGATCCAAGCATCTACAGCTTCTCGATTTCGGTATTGTCCAGAGCGTCAATTTGATCAGGGGTGAATGCTTTTCCATGGACTGATAGTCCATAACGCTTGGCTTGGCCTCCCACTACCAATGCAGCGAGCCTTTCACGGTGTTTTTGCACCTGTTCCTCCCACCGGGGCGGCTCTTCCTGGCCCTGCGGCGTGTTTGGCGTCGCCGCTGTTCCTCAGGCCTGTGGAGCCATTTAGCTAGACTGTCACCAGTGCCCTGCACAGACAGCAGCTCATAGATCAGTACGGTACGTCACAGTCCATTTTGCCAGCAATTGCTATTGCGAGTCGGTGGGTCCGTCTAATATAGTGTCGAAGGCATTGGCTGAAGTGTGCGAATTGCCAAGCATTGAAACACAACAGTAGCAAATGCGTGCCAAGCACGGCGATCAGCAGTCCTTCCACTAAACATTACTTACACACCATATAAGCAGCAGGGTGATCAGTCTTCACCAGAAGCCTAGCGGGTTTTGTCTCGGCTAGCTGCTGCCACACCAACGCCCGCTGTTCTCGTGTGGAGATCACGTCTTTTCACGCAGATAGTCTTCGAATGATACATGATCCGGATCTTAACATTGGAAGAGCGCGACCAAGCGCGTCTGCTCGCGTAAGTCCTTCAAGACGGAGTTGTACTGCTAGGTGAGGACCCAGACATTTTGGTTGGCATGGCGGCCCGAGAAAGCTAGCTCTGACAGCATGTCTTTCTTCTTCGTCAAAGCTTTCCAGACCGAGCAGTCGTCTATGATATATAGGGTTGGCTCGCCCATAAACACCTGGTAAACCGCTCGCAAGTAATCGTGAATGCACTCACCGGGGTCTAGAATGTAGACCTCAGGGTTCGTCAAAATCTAGGGGCGCTGCTGATAAGTCTTGTTATGCTGCATGGTGGGTCACAGGACCACGATGTGGGTCACGGGACAACGATGTCCCGTTGGGGGCCTTCGAGCAGATGATGAAAACTGTTTTTCAGCATCCCGTATGTCCGCATATTGTCGCCGAATGAGCCGTCCGCGGCAGATTTATTAATCCTTGATTAATAGATCGCTGAGACAAACAGGCCATTTTCATTGTTCAACTGTGCATTCATTATGATGTAGAGATAGATGTTCAAAGCGCTAGCTGCCTCTACTGTTTTTTTGATCTGGATTGTCAAACCTTCGCTGGCTTTCCCTATGCGGCGACCACTGCCATGAAGCCGGTAATCATCGGTTGTCCTGAAGTCAAGCCAGAGGGAGTATTTGCTTGTCAGAAATTCTCCCAGTGAGGCGTCTGCCAGGGTCAGGTCTTTCGCCATGACTGCCACGTCGGGGTGACGCTTACTGCCGGCTGATGCTGCAAATAGCTTCTTTGCCTCGTCCCACATCTGGCAGATTCGCATTCCTTGACTGAAGAGTTGGTTGAGGATTCCCTCGATGGTGACCTCCACCTTTGGTTAAGGCCTCAGTGTTGTGAGCAAAGTGTTGTTGCGCAGCAACATTCTCAAAGAGCATCAGGATGCCTTTCATGTTGCGGTCATACAGGACCGAAAAGCGGTCTTTGTACTGATTGCCGACCATTCGGGCCATATCTGGCTGAGCGGCCATTTCATACTCTAGACGGATGTTTACAATGTCGCATGAGGCGTCGGCATTGCCTGTGAACTGGATCAAACGGCATTAGTCATTGAACGTGAGTTCATACTCGAACCAGTGGGATGTAGAAGCGATTGCTGAAAGCATCGCCAATGGCTTTGTCAGCTGCAACAGACCAGCATCAATTTGTATCCTCGTTGGTTTTCTTTTTGTAGACCTATCAATGCCTTGGTACTGACCTTTTTTTTCCTCTCTAGGTCTGTCTTCCAGAGATCGTTGTAACAGTGACAGACACCACTGTCGTCGACAGACATCACTTCGATGCCAGAAACATTAATTGTGGTCTTTTTCACGATGGCGCGGCCTAAGTTCTGAGCCACATGCCTGTTGGCATCTTCGCTGTGCAGCGTGATCGTGAAGGCAAACCTCGCGGTCCCGGGGACAATCACACCGTCTTTGCCAAGGTTGGGGAACGCGACTAGCAGTTGTTGGTTTTGATCAATTGTGCTCAGATTGTTGGTGATAGCCACGGATTGCCGCACACCTTTGACGACCCGAGGCTCGCGGAGGCGCCTATTAGGACCAAGCATGCGTCCGATTTTAATTGAAGCCATGGTGTTTTAAACTTGTGCGACAACATTCAAATGAGTATTCCACTGTGTGTGCTTATACCTTATGGCTGACTATGATTTCGAAAACCCCACAATCGACAGGCCTGGAATAAAGGACGGTTATAGTTTCGACCTCCCCGACCAAACCGCTGGACGTACAGCAACAGTTAAACACGTCCGGGGACCGTATTCAGAGCATGCGAGATGAGTTAAGACAGACAGAACATGAGGCCCAGAAGAAGCGTCTGGTTGATTATACAACAAAGTGAACCGCGCCTATGGGTTGCGCCCCGCCCCGAAGGCAGGATCGACTATAACCAGTTTGGGATTGATGTCGAAGGCAAAACACTCTACTGGACAACTAATGACAGAAATACCCCAATCGCTGCGACGAGGGGAAGATTCCGGTTTCTGGTTTCTTCGATATAAAAAGATTGGATACAACATAAATGTTATACGACAGACTGCATGCATGGTAGTTAACCCAATCACGGTTGACAACTTTGCTTCCCTCTTTAACAATTGCACGCCGATGGGTCCGACCTCAGATTCTATGACGGTTCCAGCGTAAAGGCTTATTGAGAATTAGAGAGATCTAATTCAAGGTAATGTTGGTTGGTGCCTGATGCTCTATCTCTGGTCGGGCCCATCGGAGTCTAACTGTTGGTTTTCTTTTGCTCCAGCATTTCAGTGGTTTCTTGCTGTCGAGTCCTCACCGTTGTTTCATCTCTGTGGTTGTTTGATTATTTGTGTTCACGGAGATGTTGCACTGATGAGTTAGGAGGCCTTCATGCGGACTGAACAAATTATTTGTTTAAATCGCGACGGAAGTAAGGGCGAGGATTGTGGCCACGTAAAATCGATTTAAACCCCCCTAGTGGAATTCGTTTCCACTGACCGTTCCAAGGCGGTTCTTCTGTCGCGGTTTATTTTTGTTATGGTTTGTCTTTGGGTGTATGTGTCGCTTATATTATTTTATTTTGGATATCCTATTGGCCATTTTATGGGAAAGTAACTGTGCTTTTGGCTTTCCGCTATTGATGTTTCCATTAGGTCTGTTGTTTCATGTTTGTGTCTCTGATGGGAGCTGTGGGTTGATTGTATCGATTCTTGATCATTGCTCCACTTCTATTTTTATCATTATTTACCACAAAATACGGAGAAGATGGCATAAATGCAGCGCGGAGATCACTGGGGCTCACTGGTTACACATCGAGGACATCACGTAAAGGTCTAAGTAGCTCTCCTTAGAAAGCACTCCGACAAGCAGTTAAAGCACTCCCGAACAATATTGAAAACATCGAACTCGAGGACCTCCCGGCATAGCCGATACCCACGTCGTAGCAAAGAACAAGTTGAGACCACCTTAACAACAATTAATGATCGGCCAGTTGACACCGCGTGAGTCGCCAAGGCCAGAAGAGAACTTGTTGGGCTAGAAAAGGCAATGGTGGGTGTGAGAGATGAGTTGTCTAACAACCTGGCGAAGCTGTCAAATATGTATGATCAAAAATCGAAGTTGGAAAACTCTTGGCCCGGGAGCAACAAAAAACTGACGGAGACGGAAGACACCGAAATTCAACAAGAGATTCTCGACCGAATCAGAAAGCCTGAGAGTGCACTTTCTGACATCGAACTTGAAAGACAGTCGAGGATCGAAGCCCTCTCTACGAACAGATGTAGTACTTCGCAAACAGAGAATAACACAAGTAAACAATTAAATATTTTATTTAATCTCGTCCCAGGTTCCAACAGAACTATCCAACTAGGATAGGAGTGAAGTTTGTTTTTTAATGTAAGAAGCTACCTTACAGGTTAGAAGGTTTCCTGAACACTGCCGGCTGCTCTGAGGCTCACAGTATTTATACAGAACAGCTGACAGGCCATAAAATCTTTATCTGGTCATAAAATGGCTCAGCCATTAAATGTAGTTATAAATGTCCGTCAAATACTGATCATAAAACTGGTGACAATAAAACGGTCATAACTTGGCTATTAACTGTTACTCATAAAAGTGTCAAATGCAGGTTGCACAGGGAAATACAGGTGAGAATCTCAGGCGAGACTCTAAGGCGAGACTCTAAGGATACATCTGTGGCTACCTGCTATACTTTATGAAAACTTGAAAGAAAACAATATTGCAAGTACAATATTGTTACACAGAGCAGCTCTCCGGTCCCAGATTAACAGAATCCGTGAGACATTCAGGCGGCTCCTTCATGAAGACACTGCGATGGCTGATCGCATTCGCACCCTGTTTCGTGAGAAAGGAATTGCCATCGCATCGATTCTCACAGCAATCGACATGACAATCTCGACACTTGTGCTTGCGCTGACGGTTGGTGGGGGACCTAGGCCATCCCGGCACCGACTACCAAGCCATCTGAGAAGGACGCTTTGAAAGAGGGGTCAAAAACACTTGCAGGCCCTTGGGCGTGCCCTGGCTAATTTAGCTGGCAAGGCTGCTGCGGCCCTTCGTAGTATCACAGGCTTAATTGTCTCTTGAATACATTAGGAAAGGTTTGGCTGGCAGAAAATATGTGGGCATTGCTATGGGGCCCTGCTTCTCGTGGCTGCCCGGGACTGCCTGCCCGGGACTGGCTAACTGTCGTCTCGACGACAGTCAAAGCGCCAATAGGCCGATTCACAATTCCATCAGTAAAAAGGGCTACTTTTTCTTCTTAGTTACTGTTGCTTAGTTGCTGTTTCTTCTTAGCAGCAGTTTCCGCAGTTTGTGTCGCTCTGTGATAGGTATAGCCCAATCACATACACGAAAAGAAGAGGATGCATACTGCAGTGTTTTCTGATAGCGAACGATGCTGCCGGGGATGTAAACTGGCGAGGCAATCACGTCTTCAATATTCGCTAGGAGTTGTTTTTACCGTCAAATTCAGTTCCGGCGTGGAGACTGTTTGAGCGTGTCTGAGCTTAAGATCCCTAGATAGCCCAAATATATGCGGACCGAATCATTAAGACGCACCACACCCTCTTGCGTGAAGCCATCTGATTTGTCAAGAAGAATGTTGTCCAGGCTCTTGAAATGTCACGATTGTCTCTGATTCAGTCTTTTGTATGGAATAATGGGCCCTGTGCTTGATGCTCCATCCTATATTTACCCGATGGATCCTTAAAGGTCCCATATGCGCCCAGGCCTTGACATCCGTGATCCACCTGTATCTGGTGACACACTGAACTGAAAGCTGCTTGTAGCTCCTGGCATCAAAACTGTTCTCATACCATGAATGAGATTTGTCTCAAGAAAGGGCGACGCGCAGCTCCTCAAGAAGACGTCTGGTCGTATAATAGACATACAATCAATACAGACTAGCAAGAAGGGGATTTTTAGCTTAGAGGTGGTCCTCAAATGAAACACCACATCCGGCAGTGGCGCACCAGAGAGTGATATTGAGCTGGCACTGTCACCAGTCGAAGGGAGTGCTTGTACAGATATGCCGAGTCGTATTCCCCGCTATAACGTCTGGGTTTAACACTGAGCGGTGGGTTTTGATATTCGGCGACGATGTCTGGGAACAAGGCTTAGAAATTACATTCCTTGTCAGCAACCATTATTTGTTTGTTGCTCAGAGAAAGCAGCGGTTCCAGCGACCGTGACTGACTTCTGTATGAAATGGCCACCCGCCCGATATTTTGCCGAGCTATTAAATGAAAATGCCTTTGTGTTCATGCCATTTGAAGTTACAGAACAACTGTTTAAGTATAAGCATTGCTCAGTATGTACATCACGCTCCCTGGCATTCAGAATGGTGAACCAGTCTATCTTGCCAGCAATCTTCATGTTCCCGTAGGCGGGCTGGAGGTTGCTCTTTGTGAGCTTTCATATTAATACCGGTGGATTAACATCAGTGCTGCGCTAAGGAATAACAAGGTCTCAAATGGGCACACCACGTCGGTACCTGATGGGTTTTACGACGTCTGTGAGTTGAATGAAAAGGTGTTCCAGCCTTCGGGTACCGATCTCCATTTGCATGATCCAGCCGGTCGCTTACAGCTGTCTCCGAAGAATCGTCTGGTCTTAATCAGTCGGCTGGCCAATCTCCTTGGTTTTGTCGAGACGAATTCGAACTGGCAAAAGATACATTGCAGATAAGCCACACAGGCTCGCTGTCCATCGGGAGATAAAAATCAAAAATGAGTTCCTTTAAGAGCAATGAAAACATTCATAAGAAAGAAGATAGATCTGCGTTCACCTTGCTCAGATAAGCACTCCAGACAAACTGCACAACGGTCGCACCTCTACACTGCTTAGATTCGTCCCCGTCGAGAACGAAAAGTTTTGGGGTGGTCGGACAGAGACATTCCCTATCTTGCAGTACAAAAGGCTGGCATGAGTTGCTAATGTACAGCTGACTCTTACAGTATAAGACAGTTAAGTTTCGATTACATGAGCACGACACTAAATATAAGAAATGGTTGACGCGGGTGGACGTAGGAGCGACAGCAAATGCCCCGAGGTTACTTTGGCTGATCTTGGTGACACTGATCAGTTCGATAAGGGTTGATAAGAAAATTAGCTGTATGCTTTCCAGCTGTCTGATGGGGTGTATAAAAGAAAATGGTCACCCAAGAGGGAATCGGGTCACTGGAATCGAAGAGTTGATGTTTCAGATGCCGTTCCAAAACGGGTTCATACGCTAGCGTTTACTTGGAGCAAGTGGGTTGCCTTTGGGGATCCCGTCCAACAAATAGGATTGCATATTGACAAAATAATCTCGTCTCCGTACGTCGTGACTGGAAAGCAGCACAGAATTCGGAAGATAGTGAATAGTGGCGCCCGGCTGTGCTCCTATATTCCTGAGACGAAAAACATTGTCATTTCTGAAGGTTACATGCTAAAAACAAGCAATAGCCGGCGGGGAATTCTAAATTGGTCTCCGAATTTTCTCCCCAGCGGGAATCATTGGTTTAGTTTTACCAACATCAACAATCCTCCTCGTGATATTTCTCGGAGACAGGCCTGGCGATTTTGTTGATGTATTACATGACTTCAAGTTCATGTGCACCCAAGCGCATGCTAAATAAAGGAGGTGTGGTTGATATAATAGTACAGGAAACACCTCAAATGCGGCTTAGTTAACCCAATCACGGTTGGCATGTTTGCTGCCCTCTTTAATTGCACGCCGGTGGGTCAGGCCTGAGATTCTATGACGGTTCCAACGTAAAGGCTTACTGAGAATTAGAGAGAATCTAATTCTATGTAATGCTGGTGGGTGCCTGAGGCTCTGTCTATGGTCGGGCCCATCGGAGTCTAACTGTTGGTTTTCGTTAGCTCCAGCATTTCAGTGTTTTCTTGCTGTCGAGTCCTCACCGTTGTTTCATCTTTGTGTTGTATGGCTTTGTGTTCATGGAGATGTTGCACTGATGAGTTAGGAGGCCTTCATGCAGACTGAACAAATTATTTGTCTTCATCGCGACGGAAGTAAGGGCGAGGATTGTGGCCACGTAAAATCGATTAAAGCCACCATCCCCGCCCCTAGTGGAGTTCGTTTCACGGACGGTTCCAAAGCGGTTCTTCTGTCGCGGTTAATTTTTGTTATGGTTTGTCTTTGGGTGTTTGTGTCGCTTATATTATTTTGTTTTGGATAGCCAGTTGGCCATTTTGTGGGAAAGAAACTGTCCTTTTGGCTTTCCGCTGTTTATGTTTCCATTAGAGTCTGTTGTTTTATGTAAGTGTTTCTTTCCATTTGGTGTCTCTGATGGGAACTGTGGCTTAATTGTATCGATTCCTGATCATTGCCTTCACTTTTTTTTACACTTGAAGGCATTCAACACCAAGCTGATTATCTCTACTTGGAAATAAACAAGATTGATATTGGCCCAGTTTCTCTTAAAAGGCTTCGATTTACGCCCCGTGAGCTCACGTCAGATCAAACCACGGTCAATATTGGTCAATAGTTAAGTTAAACTTATCTATCAGCGAGTGATAAAATGTGATCTTAACAGCACGATGTGCCTTTACCCGCCACTTGAGACCGGAGACAATCACCGCCTTCAGCATGTAGCCGAAGTCAAATTCTGTCTAAAAAAAGAACGCTACTTCAGAGCCTCGTTGTACAAGAATACCGACGCGGGGCTAATGTTGTAGACGGACTTGACGCCGCGCTTTCGGTGGCTTGGGTGGGCTTGGCTGCTTCTGGCATTGGACTGTTGCCAACAATTGTCGCGGTGCATGTTGCCATTGGCATTCAAGCTGGAGCGATTGTGTGTGGGTTGCTGGGAGCCGGCGGAAAATGTATAGGCCGGAGGCGTCAAGCAAAAGCTAGAAAGATTGATCAGATCCGTGTCCACTGCGCTGACCGATGATAGATTATCTGATGAAGAGTTCCGTCTGATTTTGTCTGACGTTGACAAGTACAATCAAATGAAAGCTGATGATGACAGCCCGTCGAAGCTATTGGAAGAGTTCCACCAAGGTGGAAACACTGGCACCTCTCAATCAATAATTCTTGCTCGCGAGCTAAAATGAGCGCAGGCTGGTCAGTGCCGCGGGCGGCTCCTAATGAGCTGGTCCAATTGCAAACCCCTGGGTCTGCTCGAAAAGCTCTTCCTGATCGTAACATTACACGTACAAATCACCCCTTTCTATATGTCGCGGGGCGCGAGTACATGAACCAAACGCCGTCCTTTTCATACTCGCGAATTAGCACATCGCATCCTTTATGTAGGGCCCTTTGATTTTACCGGAGCTGTTTTCACCAAAGAGCATTTTTACAGCCACCCCACAGCGTTTCTCGCGAATTATACTCCTACCGGTAATCTCTAAATGGAGCCCAGGCTGCAGCAGAACGCCAGTAAAACCAACACACACACACAAGCGTTCCTGCAGGAACACCAGATAGAGCCCGGCGGGGGTCGTCCCGGCGGCTCACCGCACAAGCCTGGACTGCGGGAATATGTAGGCCAGAAGTGCTGCTGGCTGCCGCGGCGGCCCGATCTAGCTGGTGTACTCGCACCCAACCCCACCCATGGAACAGGGACTGGGAGCTTCCGCTGCCCAATCTAGCTGGTATGCACACACACCCTGCTGCTCGCGGAAATAAGCGAAACGACCCTCAGAGATGCAAAAAGTCCCTCAGGAAAGCAAAAAGACCACCAGAAAAGCAAAAAGATTATATCTATAAACATAAATCAGCATTTGTCGGCAAATAAAAGGCCGCAGGCCAAGTTTTCCCCCAACGTTTGAAATGTCAGTATGTGGCGAATATACGGGCCTCCGTGGCCTAGTACTTAAGAGCGCTGACTCTTAATCATTAGGTCTCCCACCGCTGTGGTTCGAGCCTGGCTCGAGTCGCATGTGAGACGCCAAGTTCTGCAACGGAAGGTCAGGTGGTTTTTCTCCGGGTACTCCGGTTTTCGTCCACCTCTGATTAACGATCGGCTCGATATGAGTGAAATAATCTTGAAAGGGCCGTAAAATCTAAAAAAAAAAAAAAAAAAAATTTGGCGAATATGTCTATAACATATATGTCGTTAACAATGTTTTGAGATTTCACAACCTTTTCAACAGACTAATTTTTTAATTTTCCTAAATGTTGTAAGGATCAAGTTACGAAAAAAATGCAAATGATGATTATTGAAGGTGAATGAGTTGCATAGATCCTCTTCAGATCATGGGAACAATAACTGAAATGTTTCATCAAAATCTATTGAAAACTGCATGCAAGAAGTGTTGCAGGGCAAAGACTTCATATAGAAACAAATTAACAAAACCAGTTAAGCATGACCTTCATAAAATATAATCATCTTCCGGTCATGGAGACCATAACTGGAAAGTTTCATCAAAATCCTTTTGAAAACTGTAGGAGCAGTTGCGGAGACATTATGTCTACGAATGGACGGACGGATTGATGGACTGACAAACGGACTAACGATGACCTCAGTAAAATATGACCACCTTCAGGGCATGAAACAACACTGGAAACAGTTCATCCATGAGAAAAGTAGGCGGAGTTGCGGAGACGAGAATTATTGTTGATTGAATGGCTAAAACTGACAAAGGGTCGTAAAATATAGTGAAGGCAATGATCAGGAATCGATAGAATAACCCACACCTCCCATCAGAGACACCAAAGGGAACGAAACACAAACATGAAATAACTAGACCCTAATGGAAACATCAATATCGGAAAGTCAAAAAGAACAGTTACTTTCCTACAAAATGGTCAAATGGCTATCTAAAACAAAATTGGCTATCCAAAACAAAAATATATAAGCGATACACACATTCAAAGACAAACTATAACAAAAATAAACCGCGACAGAAGAACTGCCTTGGAACGGTCAGTGAATAGAATTTCACTGGTGTGTGTGTGTGGGGGGGGGGGGGGGAGGGGGGTTGGGTGTGTGTGTCTTTAATCGATTTAACGCGGCCGCAATCCTCGCCTTTACCTCCTTCGCGATTTAGACAAATAATTTGTTCAGTCTGCATGAAAGCCTCCTATAACTCATCAGTGCAACATCTCCGAGAACACAGAAATCAAACAACCACAGAGATGAAACAACGGTGAGGACTCGGCAGCAAAAAAAAAACAAAAAAAAAAAAACAACAAAAAACAAACAAACAAAAATACACACTGAAATGTTTGAGCAAAAGAAAACCAACATTTAGACTCTAATGGCGAGAGACCAGAAACAGAGCATCAGGTACCAACCAACATTACATAAAATTGAATTTTAATTTCAAGAAAGCCTTTAAGCTGGATCCGACCATAGGGGCTTGAATCATGAAAAAATTGAAAATTTTTTTTTTTTTTTTTTTTTTTTTTTGGTACTATAATAGAGACAAGGGGGGAAACTTCGGCTCAATTTTTTGGGGGGTTACCTCATTTTACCCAGTGTATCGTTTTCGCAAATGCAGTTTTTCACCTGCTTATTACGAATTATACAAGTTAAATATGTCCACTTTGCAACAATAATCCGCCTCTGTCTGTCACTTGCAGGAAACATGTTTTTCTCGCATGGATTAACTCAGCAAAGCAAAATTCGGCATAAACGTGTGACAAAAAATTTCAGGTTTTCATCAATCACAACCGAACTAGTGATACGGGGGGAACTTTTTTCACTTTCACCCGTTGTCTTTCATTTAACTTTAGCTCGCTTTGCCAATTTGAATCCAAAAAGATGTACTCGCAGCTCTAAATATAGATTTTCCAACTTTTGCTTCGCTTTCCGCAGTATTCTGTCAATGATCGGTACAGAAACCCGGGCGCTTGCCATAATCGTCGTGTTTAAAAAGCGGGACGTGCAGGACAGATATAATCCGGAACTTCGGAAACTACGTCCGATAGTGGAGTTGTTACTGTTAAAATGTGTGTGATAGCCTTGATTTCTCCTTGGATTTATTTTGTCAATGTAACATATTCTGCTAGGACTACGTATACACGTATTACGCAGATAAGATAACTTGATGGTGTTTCTACGTATAACGGGCTGTGCTGTGGGAATTTTGTATTGTATCGCTTTGCGGTCAACTTCCAATCAGCCGCTGTAACTTTTTTGACACATGCGCAGAAAAGGAAATAAAATGTTTACTAAAACCTTTGATCTGATATAAAAAATACCAACTGGGCCCAACGGCCTTGTTTATGTCCAGGCTGGGACGGGCACAACCCACGTTATCGAGGAGATTGCTAGAGAGCTCCGTATTGAAGGGGAATTGTTTGTCAGTTTCTTGCACAACGGGTATCGTATAAAATCTATGTGTTTTGGCAGAGTGCTAAAGAATGTGTGTACGTGACGTTTGTTTGTTTGTTTGATTTGAGGTTTAACGTCCCAGTCAACACTGTAAAGGTCATTTTGGAGACGTTGCTTCCAATTTTGTGGGACTTTTACTCGACATGGACGGTCCGCCTCGCACTGCGGTTCCTGGACAGGCTTAGATCCTCTAAGCGGTTTACCAGTACTAGTGGGGGCCAGATTCAGCTCTGCGTGGAAGCATCATGCAGCCCATATATTTCTTCAAGCCCCTTTGGGCGGGGGCCGCTGTGTACATGACGTCGTCACCTTATGTTTAAACGCTCGTTCCCGGTACACGGCGACGGTTAGCTAAGCAAAAAATAAAAATAAATAAATATGCAGCAGTGTTAAGCCAAACGGTTCAGATTTTTAGTTAAAAGAGATACGGCTAGAAATAACTTGAAATTGTTTTACAAATTTGAATACATAGTGGTCGGAATGACTGACGACTTTAAGCGTGTGTTCTAACCTAAATAACAATGGCTGTTTTGTTGCCAATAGGCCTGTAGGAATTTTCCTTCTTTTGTTTTCTTTGTGATAAGTGGAAACCAAGGAAAAAGCGTTTCAACATGTATTTTGTCTAATGTTTGCTGTTCTCTCTCTCTCTCTCTCTCTCTCTCTCTCTCTCTCTCTCTCTCTCTCTCTCTCTCTCTCTCTCTCTCTCTCTCTCTCTCTCTCTCTCTCTCTCTCTCTCTCTCTCTCAGGATTAAATTTGTGGAGGTCTTAAGATTAAGTAGAGGGGTATGGAAATATTGTGTACTGTTCATTCCAGAGGTAGAAAGAACGGTGCACAGACCTAAACTGCACCAACCTGGCCCAAGGATTATAAAACTTTTTTTCATGCTCAACTGATAGGGTATGGAATTTATCCGGCTCATAAATAAAAAAAATGTAATGTAAACACATAGAAAACAGTATAGTTCATACTTCCGTGAACGCATCGAGTCACATGATTTTCAGTGACTTCAAGTGACGTCATTCTAAACCACGGTTCTCTACGGGCGTTGGTGAGGTCAACGCTGTTCCTCTCTTTGTAGTAAAATGGCGTGTAAATGTTTTTCAGTTTAAAAAGTTTGCCCTATAAGCATTATTTTTCGCCCACAAAATGGATTTAACGTCTCCAAAAGACCTGTTGATGGGCACTTTAAACATCTAATCAAACAAATAAATTCCTTAAAGTGTTTGGGTGAGAAAAAGAATTAATATTGCGATCGTGGCTTCGGGTTCGTTTTCAGTGAATTAAAGTCTCATGCTCGACAAAACCCTACATGATACTTCACTAAACTGAAAACTTGCTTGAAAATTCCTTGTTTCGGCCTCACTCTCATCATACATTCTATTATTCAGTTCTTATCTAAGCAGGAAACGGCCCGCCCATCGGGGCATAAAGAAATGATGCTTCCACGCAGAGCTGGAACCGACCCGCACACGAGTACTTGTAATCCGCTTAGAGCATCTAAGCCTGCCCAGGCAAAGCGGTGCGAGTGGGCCCGTCCATGTTAATTAACCCTATTTGTTCATTGGGCGGCAGGGCTTGAGATGTCATTTCATCTTAAGGTCGGGTAAAAGTCCCACAAAATTGGAAGCATCGTCTCCAAAATGACCTTTGCAGTGTTGACGGGGACGTTAAAGCTCAAATCAAACAAACAAATCTAAGCAGGAAAATTGATGAACTGTTAGTATTTAAAAATAGCGAGCATTACACATTTAACGCTCGACGGAATTGAGCATGAAAAACGTTTTATAACCTTTTAATAGCCTGGTCGAGAAACACAAAGATTGGAATGCCGCTTTACTCAAAAGCACAAAAATTAAATGTCCTATATATTGAAAAGGCCCCATTACTCACTTACTTTCCAGTACACTCTAGGCTAATACAAGTACTTTTTCAACAGATCTAAGCACTTCACAATCAAACCATACCTTTCATAAAAGTCATCTATTTTAAGCCATTCAAGAGTTCTGCAACGGAAGGCCTGGTTTTTCAGCTCACCTGAGCCTTTAGGCTCATAGGTGAGCTTATAGTATAGCCATGGTCCGTCGTCCGTCCGTCCGTCGTCCGTCCATCCGTCCGTCCGTCCGTCCACCATTTTCAAAGATCTTCTTCTCCTATACTGCAGGGCCAATCAAAGCCAAATTTCATATGGAGCCTCAGTGGGATGGGGGAACGAAAGTTTGTTCGCGGGGTCTGGATCACATCACCAAGATCGCCGCCATGCCCATATATGGTAAAAAGCCTTCAAAAATCTTCTTCTCCAGAACCATAAGGCCAGTGGCCTTGAAACTTGGCATGTAGCATATGGTACTCGGGCCCATCATGGTTTGTACAAATGGTGACCCTGGGTTGACCTTGACCTATTTTACAGCAATGTTGCCCCCAAGAATCAGGTAGGTACCTCAATGATAAAAAAGGTGGGAGACATCTGTGTTTTTGTAGAAAAACAAATTCTAGTTTTGTTCTGTTACTGCTCTTGAGATATGAAAATAAATTGGAACAAGTTTTCTTTTTGTTTCATTTGCTTCTGTATACAGTATACCATTTATGTCCAATGGACAGTTCCTCATATTTTCCCTTTCTGTGAGCCAGGCACCGAGGTTATAAAACTTTTTTCACGCTCAACTCACTTCAGCATGAAATTTACCCTGCTCATAAGTTTTAAAATGCCAACAAATATTGAGATGGCATTTTAAAATTTATGAGCAGGGTAAATGACATTTTCTGCTGATCTAAGTAGGAAAATTGTCACCAGACAGGTGAGCGGTTCAGGACCACTGGTCCTCTGGTTTTTTTTTTCCGACCACATGTGATTAACAATCGGCTCGATATGAGTGAAATTAATTCGAAAGGACCGTAAAATGATCCCCGCTCCACCCTCACCCCCCACCCTCAACCTCCCCCCCCCCCGAAAAAAAAACAAGGTTGATATGCTCTAGCTTATTCGGACCTTTTTTGTTTGCCGTGTTGTGGTGAGTTGTGGTGCCTATTCAGATTAATACAAACTTGCTGAGCAGAAGAATCGAGCAGTGTTTTTTTCCCAAGTCCCTACATCAATGGATTTGGCCGAATTCATAAATAGATGCGTCCACTTCAGAAACTCGCGGATGAGAGAGCATGTGTGTGCTGCACTGTAGGGGTTCTGTCCCCTTAAATCACCCAATGGGCCCAACCTAAATAGTGCTTATTGTCATTTACTGGCCATTAGCGACCCAGGATCAAAATTTCAAAACATAAAAAGGAATATGTTGCAATAGGGAACAAATTGTTTCCATGCTGCATCATTTTGAACATTTACGTATTGGTGGCATTTTAACAAGCTGGCTGTTTTTTAGCTCACCTGGGCCGAAGGCTCCAGGGGAGCTTATAGTATAGTGGGTCCTCCGTCGTCCATCGTCCGTCCGTCCGTCCACACTTTTGAGCAGCTATATCTCTGCAGCCTGTAGGCTTATCTCAATCATTTCTCATCTGAAGCATGCCTCTGGTGGGGCATTGATGACATTAGCTTTTTTTTTAAATCGCATGAAAACTTTTGTTGCTATGGCAATCACAAGGTCCTATAGACTTACAATGGGAAAATGCTTGTAATCACCGTAGCCCCTTCAGTTTTGATCGGATCTTTCTGAAACTTATATGTAAGGTGGCTGGGAATAAAACCTTGAATGAGTTTGGATACTGGCCAAGTCGGCACATTCATCATAGAGTTACGTGCCTTTGATTGCTTGAAAATGCCTATTTTCGACCTTGTTAGCACTGCTGTCCCTTCAGTTTTGATCGGATCTTTATGAAACTTACAAACAAATAAGTCAGGCAGAAAAGCTCGGAGGAGTTTGAAAACTCGTGAGGTTTGCCTATTTGTCACAGAGTAACATCCCCTTGATTGCAGCAGTTTATTGCTTATTTATGAACTTGTCATCACCATAGCCCCATCAGTTTATATCGGATCTTCTTAGCAAGTCAGGAATAAAAGCTTGGATGCGTTTGAAAACTGGTGAGGTCAGCCTATTTATCATGGAGTTACATTCTACTTGATTTGCAGAAAATGCTTACCCTGTCATCACCATGTCCTTCCATTAATCCTTCAGTAAAGGTTGGCACTTCCTGAAACTTTGAATCTGTTAGCTCAGGTGAGCGATACAGGGTCCTCTTGTTTTATTTCTGTCCACACAAGCATGAGTGAAACTGTTTTGAAAATAGCACAAAACGTCCACGATTTCAACAAAAAATGCATTTCACTTTTTCTGAGTCCGGTAAGGAGATAACTACGGCTAATCCCTGCCTTCCTAAATTTAGCCACCCACCTAGCTCAGTGCCTCAGATGCTAAAGGTCCCAGGTTCGATCCCCAGCAGCGGTGACGAAATTTCGGCGTCAGAACACGTTCCATTGGCATAATAAATTTTGCAGGTATGAATCTGGACGTTAACTGGAGACCTCTGTGCAGGGAGAACCATCCCCTGTGCAGGTTAAAGAACCCTACCGCAATTACATGGTGACTGTGTACTCTTTCAGCCTTCAAAACTGGAGTATATGCAGTATACAACGTCTGTGTCCCCTCTTGGGGTTTAGGTGAAAATGGAAGAAAAATAGCAATAATGCTCATTTGTCACTACTGCGAACGGTATAAAAATTAAACAGCACCGGTCGTTCCGGTCGTTAGTTCATCGATAGAGTAGCCCGGAATCAGCAGAAAATCCAAGCTTCGCGACGATTGTTTTCTTGATCTGTTACATAAAGCGATGTAAAAGTAGTAAAATCTAAATTTAGAGCTGAAAATACATAATTTTGGATTCAAATTGGTCAAGAGAGGTTCATTATAATGAAAGACATCAGTTGAAAGCGAAAAAAGTTTCCTCCGTAACACTAGTTCGCTTGTGATTGATGAAAACCTGAAAATTTTTGTCACACGTTTATGCCGAATTTTGCTTTACTGAGTTAATCCATGCGAGAAAAACATGTTTCCTGCAAGTGACAGACAGAGGCAGATTATTGTTGCAAAGTGGACATATTTAACTTGTATAATTCGTAATAAGCAGGTGAAAAACTGCATTTGCGAAAACGATACACTGGGTAAAATGAGTAAAATGAGGTAACCCCCAAAAAAATGGAGCCGAAGTTTCTCCCCTTGTCTCTAATATAGTACCAAAAAAAAAAAAAAAAAAAAAATTTTTTTTTTTTTTTTTTCATGATTCAAGCCCCTATGATCCGACATAGAATCTGAGGCCTGACCAACCGGCGCACAATTAAAGAGGGAAGCAAAGTTATCAACCGTGATTGGGTTAACTACAATGCATGCATTCTGTCGTTTTGTATTGAAGAATGATTTTACGAAATTGAGCACTTAAAGCATTGCAAGTATATATTTTCCTGAATCTATATACTAAGTCACCATAAAATTCGGGTTCCAAATTATTCGGCTTCTGGAATTCGTGTTCTTGCAGAAGAGATTTATGTTCAACATTGAATTTCGAAACCAACTCGGAATGACGTTTATTTAACTTAGAAAAGACTTTGCGTAGTATATGATACCGATAACCCTGCTTAAGAAGTTTAGCAATTGACAATTTATTACGAGTGTTGAAGTCCGTTACATGACAAGAAAGTAAGTCTGGAAAAAAGTCAAGCGTCACCCCGGTATAATATGATCCTCTTCAGGTCATGAGAACAATGAATGGAAGGTTCCACTAAATCCACTGAAAACTGCAAGAGGAGTTGCAGAGACGAGATTTACTGTTGATAAAATGGCAAAAACTGACATAGGGCCATTACCTTGGTTGTAAAAATCAGTTGAGCATGAGCTTGATGAAATACGATCTTCTTCAGGCCATGCGAACAATGGCCGGCCTCGGCAGCTGAGTCGGATGTGCGTCTGACTGGTGACCAGGATGACGCGGGTTCGATACATGCCGGGGTCGGCAACATTCTTTCGTGGTGATTGATCATGAAATCTTTTCTACGGTCATTCTCTCCCTTCCGCTGATTCAAGAAGGGCAGTTGGCAGTTTCTGGCGAAAGAATGTGCACTGTACTGGTGTTAACCGCTTACGTACAAGCCTGCCCAGGAGAAGTGTGGATAGGTAAACTGATTGGCTAAAAATAACATAAAATGGTGTTGACTGGGCCGTTAAACTCCAATACAAACAAACAACAAATCATGGGAACAATAAATGAAATGTTTCATCAAAATTGCTTCTGAAAGTATGGAGGAGTTGCGGAGACAAGAACTTGTATGACAAATGACAAAAACTGACCAAAGGCCATAACTCTTGTAAATAAATCAGTCAAGCATGACCTCGATAAAATATGATGATCTCCAGGTCATTGGAACAATGACTCGAAAATTTCATCAAGATCCCTTAAGAAATGTAGCAGGAGTTGCGGAAACAAACAGTTCTATTGATAAAATGGCAAAAACTGACAAAGGGCCATAACTATGGTTATAAAATGGCAAAAACTGACAAAGGGCCATAGCTGTGGTTGTAAAAATCGGTCGAGCATGAATCAATAAAATATGATCATCTTCAGGTCATAGGACAATAACTGGAAAGTTTCATCAAAATCCCTTGAAAATTGTAGGAGTGGCGGAGACAAGATTGTGTCTATGGACGGACGGACGAACCCATTACTATGGTCCCCATCGACTAACGTCGGGAGACAAAAATGTGCATGCAAAAAGAATCATAAAGGCGTAAAACACCATACCATCTAGGGATGGCAACTTTTACACAAGCATCTATGTTTGACTTTGACTTACATTTCATGGTTTGGGAATATGACACCCCCACCGGCACGACACAGCCTTTGGCAGAATTTTTGTTCACAACTTGAAATGAAAAAGTTAAAAAACAAAACAAAAAACTATATGATTTTATGCATCTCGATTTTTTCTTCTGACCAAAGTTTAAGAAATGCAATGTACAGTACATGTATTTGGCATGCGCAATAAGGCAAATCTGAGCCGATTTACTTACGACTTACTCCCCGGTCAATCATTAACTAGACCGTGCCATGAAATAACTTGACATTACCAAAACACGCCTATACAAATACATTGTAAATTTTACCGCCGTAAAAACGAAAGATTTCAGATGAAAAATTGTGATATCTTTCTTATTTCTGCTCAAAATATGGATTGTAGGTGCTCGTTAGAACCGCCTCATTGAGGCGGTTCTAACGAATACCCCAAATCTATATTTTAGAGCAGAAATAAAAAAGATAATGTTTACCCCTGTAAATATAAAAGAGGGGTTCAAGCCAACTTCAAGGGGGTCAATATTATATAGTCGTGTTTTCGTGATGTTATGATCTGTGACTTTTTTTAACACTGATAAGGCATAAACTAATTCGTGCAGCAACCCCAGACTGAACATAATTTGCAAATGCTTGACATCGTCAATGCCGCTTAAGTTACTCCCAACCGGAATCCTCACGGTGGTGGGGTTGCTCATTCTTAGATACATGTCACACATGCCAGTTATAGAGCTGGAAAACGATTCCCAGTCAGTTTGGTTTAAGGTGTTCAGGAGCAGTACTTCTCATTTAGTGGCAAGCTAGTATCGACAAGCATGTGGCAGTCGAATGCTTCTAAAGGATAACCCTTTTATAGAGCATATTTCTAGTTGTTTCCACAATAGCTTGGTCGCATTAAGTCCCAACCTAAAGTTCAAAACTTCCGTCAGTCCATGTTCTAGCTAGGTGTCTTCAACTTCAGAGAAATCATTTTGCCTGACAGGCTCAGCGAATCAGGGAGAATGCTGAGTCAGTCTTCATCATGAAAACACACCTATATAATTTTGACCTCCTCGAACCCAACTTTTATACAGTGGAACTGGGGTTTACAGGGGTAAACCTTATTTTTCTTATTTCTGCTCTAAAATATAGATTATGGGTACTCGTTAGAACCGCCTCGATGAGGCGGTTCTAACGAGTACTCACAATCTATATTGAGCAGACATAAGAAAAATATCACAATTTTTCATCGAAAATTTTTCATTTTTTCGGCGATAAAGGTTTCAATGTATTGGTATAGGCATGTTTTCGTAATGTTAAGGACAAATTCTGTTAGATATAATGACTGATCATGGCTTGGAACAAATGGCTAGCCGTCCTACTCGTGATAAGAACACTTTAGCATTGATTCTCACCGCTTTACCACGCTTTAGCAGACTTTCGGATGAGTCTTTAAACCGAGGTCCCGTCTCCGTATGACCTTAGCTGTTGGTGGGACGTAAAACTCAAACACTCACTCACTTTACCAGGCCCGTTGAAGATATTCATTCCCAAGACAAACTAAGTGATCACGACATTGTTTCAGGATCTTTGAAAATCTACATTCCACCCGAATAGGAAACCCCCGGAGAAAAGTGTATTCATACCAGAAAGGTGATTAGGAAACTATGAGGAAGGCTGCGTTAAGGTTTGCAAAGGAAAACAAATATTTTAATGGTCACTCAGATGCTCGATCTGTTCAGGAGAACTTTAATCTAATAACTTCTTTCATTAAAGATTTAGCCGAAAAGCATATCCCCTAAAAACTAGAAGGACGGTTTCCTAAATTCCCGAGATCACCCCAGAGATAAGACGGAAAACCCACAGAAGGAATAAAATTCATGCTAAGGTATAAAAAATAGAAGTGAAGGAAATGATCTGGAATCGATACAACTGCCCAACTACCCCCATTAGAGACACCAAAAAGGGAAAGAAAAATGAACATGAAATAACTCATATGTTCTAGAAAGGTTATCCTTTGGAAGCAAGGAATACACTACAGAACTGGAAAATATGGAGTGTACGTGTTTTCTGGGCCAGACTAGCTAGTTTCGGCCATTTATGCCTCATCAGTGACCCTCAAATATTTTCAACATTCAACAATGGAATCAATGACCCCGAAGGACAAGAAAATATAAACTACACTATGATGTAGGCCAGGGAGACTTTTTACGGCCGCCATTCCCAGACACCAGCTGAAGTGACGTCAAATATGTTCTAGAAGCAATAATCTCGGCCTTCATTCTCTTGTGGCTAAGACAAATAATTTGTTCAGTCCGCATGAAGACACTCTAGCTCACCAGTGCTACATCAAAGCAAATGGCTACAGAGATGAAACAACGGTGAGAACTCGACAGCATGAAATAACTGAAATTTCTGGAGCAAAGGAAACCAACATTTAGACTCCGGTGAGCCCGACCAGAGACTGAGAATCAAGTACCAGCCAACATCACCTATTTATAAGTAAGCCGTCATAGAATCCGAGGCCCGACCAGCCGGCTGGGGCAAAGTTATCAATTGGATTATCCACCAAGCATGCAGTCTGTAGAATAACATTTATGTTGAACCCAATCCTTTTATATAGAAGAATGACTTTACGAAATGGGGTACTGAAATCATCGCAAGCATATATTTTTTTGAGTTTATATACTAAGTCGACACGTAGCTGTTGTTACGAGATGGATAATGTTGAAGCCTGTATTGTGCTCCAATGCAACTAAAGTTTTTCATAAGATATATGGTAAAGCCAGCTCGACTAAATTATTTTAGATAGTATACGGTATGGCCAAAATATTTGACATCATTCGTTTATCGTATGTCTATAGTACAATGTATTCATACGCAGTATGAAAGTGTGTTATTCGCCCTACAGTAGACGGCTATATGTCAATTTTTCATGTATTTTGCCAAAGTGCCGTGTATATTTTCACGCGGAAAATATGTTATTCGTAATGATATTACACGGACATGTTATACCATGGGTGACCAGTCTTCTCCATGGTAAACACATTTTAGTAGAAATTCCTGTTCTGCTTAATTTTGCTGCATGGCTATATTTTTGGCCTGTATCTGTATTCAGTTCAATTTCACCGTGCTAGTACGTGCGTGCATTATTTTCATGTACGGCCGTTAGATATAAATATTCTATAAACTATTGGGATGCCAAAAAAAGTCAAGTTAGGTACACAGGATACTTGTCAGTATCGCTATCATAAAATGTCGAGAACAGAATGCTAAGGTTCTGACGGCAATTTGGGTGTAGTTTGATTACACGTCCGGTGGTTAAGAAACTGACCGTTACACCGGGATTCCCAAGTAGAGGTGGGCACCATAGCGATCAGGTTGTCGGACGACGAAAGGAGTTTCGCGGCGGTTCCTTCAGACTTGAAGTTTGCCTACAAGTGGAACGAACATATATAGATATGTCTATATATGAAAACTAACAAAAATGTCCCGAAACAAGATAATTATATGTAAAAAGTAAACAACATTAGCACATGGACTGTTTAATAGTATCTTTATTATTGCCAACCGGTTTCAGATCTTCAGGACAATAATGGCGTCAAACTATGCTTATGGCATAGTTTGACGCCATTATTGTCCTGAAGATCTGAAACCGGTTTTCAGATCTTCAGGACAATAATGGCGTCAAACTATGCTTATGGCATAGTTTGACGCCATTATTGTCCTGAAGATCTGAAACCGGTTGGCAATAATAAAGATACTATTAAACAGTCCATGTGCTTATGGCATAGTTTGACGCCATTATTGTCCTGAAGATCTGAAACCGGTTGGCAATAATAAAGATACTATTAAACAGTCCATGTGCTAATGTTGTTTACTTTTTACATATAGATATGTCTATATATAAATATATTAATCGGAAATTCTCTTACGCATAATCATACAGCATTAACTGTTGTGTAAAGTGCATAGTGTACCATTATGTCCACCTAAAGCGGATACACGTAAAATTGAAACATCTAAAGTGGACTTTTTGGTTTTCCTACTTTTCGTTATTAATTGTGATTTGATTATATATGTTTTTCACGTTGCTGACCCAGGTACAAAATTTAGTTTTGTCTTCTGATCAGCACCATGAATTAATATAGAAACAAATATTCTGTTAGTGTTGTTTATGTTTATTGGTACTATTGTTGTTTGTTTGTTTGATTTGAGGTTTAACGTCCCCGTCAACACTGTAAAGGTCATTTTGGAGAGGTTGCTTCCAATTTTGTGGGACTTATACCCGATATTGAGATGAAATGACATCTCAAGCCCTGTCGCCCAATGAAACCAATAGGGTTTATTTGCATGGACGGTCCGCCTCGCACCGCGGTTCCTGGACAGGCTTAGATCCTCTAAGCGGTTTACCAGTACTAGTGTGCGGGCTGGATTCAGCTCTGCGTGGAAGCATAATGCAGCCCATATATTTCTTCAAGCCCCTATGGGCGGGGGCGGTGGTACTATTGTTGTGAATAGCAGTATATAGCTAATTAATACTCAATGTGCTGTATATGAAATCTTCATTGGGACTTGTCCTACACTTGGTCGTTCACCTGTCGAAGATCGCCCTCTGTCGTCCTGTCGGCATGTGAGTTTACGGGACGCCGTGGCCCTACATATAACATTTGGTGTCAGAAGTGGTATTGACCTCCAAGAGGTGCTGCCAACTGTAGGACAGCACATGGATATTACCTACATCAGATTGATGTTCTCGACATTTTAGGTGACATTTGACAAGTAAATTAAAATATTGTGTCCTGCGTTGATGAAGTGCGAAATCCATGGATTTCCGTTATACGGAAACTGACAAGTTGAGCACCTGAGCAGGAAAGGCAAGACCATTTCAATTGTGTTGCCTGGCATTCTTTTAAGTTATACTTGAGTTATCAATTGATCTTACTCACAAATGGTTCTTACATAGTGACGTTTAACATTTCTCTCATGGTAGCGTTAACACATACGCTGTGGCTTGATGTTTAGTATGGCGTACTATAAACATAAATGGTAACATGTTATAATCTTATCAAATGGCAGATTATAGCTTTTTCCTTTAAATTTCCCCAATTTATGACGTCATATTTGACTACCAGTACCTAACGTCTTACTTTGTTGTGATTACTTGACATTTCAAATCGCGTGTGCAATAATTTACGAACGTTTTAGTAAGATTAACGCGAATAATAGATGACTTAACCCTTTTTGTGCCAAATGGAATCTTCCTCCTTATATGTAGCAGGAGTCCATTTCAAAATTTATGGGGTCTCAGGTTGTGTTTTCTTCAAAATTAATTTGGAAAATGGCTGAACTTTTAGCAAACAGTGGATGCCCTGACGAGACGCCGCGTTCTGCGGCGTCTCATCTGGGCCTGCACTGTTTGCCAAGGTACCCGTTTAGGGGTTTCCAGTCTGAAATGCGTTAAGCCCATTGGATCATAACTGATCAGTTTACCTATTTAAAGTAACGTGAAATTTACGTTAACAATAATGGAGCATTTAATACAAACGGGAAAGGATTTAGGTTATGCGGGGAATGATTTACAAGATTTTGTTAAGAACAGCAAGATATTGAAAGGACAGAAAGGCAAGGGATTAAGAAAGGTTAAGGGCTGAAGAAAAGGAAAAACAAGAGGGCCCAGAGGGCCCTGGTTCGCTCACCTGATCCAAAGCATAACAAGTTGGCCCCGGGCAGGGTCAATTTTGGCCCCAGGGCTAAAATTTGAACAATCTTGGTAGAGGTCCACAAGATGAAGCTTCATATCAAATATGAAAGACCTGGGCTTTCTGGTTTCAGAGAAAAAGATTTTAAAGGTTTACCCTGCATATAGAAGTCTATGTAAAACAAGATTTTCCCTATATAAGTCTATGTTAAACCAAAGGGCCCCGGAGCGGGGGCATTTTTGGCCCCAGTGCTATAATTTGAACAATCTTGGTAGTGGTCCACTAGCTGAAGCTTCATAACAAATATCAAAGACCTAAGCCTTGTGTTTCAGAGAAGATGATTTTTAAAGATTTTCTCTATATAAGTCTATGTAAAACCAAAGGGTCACATGGCGGGGGCATTTTTGGTCTCAGGGCTATAATTTGAACAATCTTTATAGAGGTCCAATAGCTGAAGCGTCATAACAAATATCGAAGACCTAAGCCTTGTGGTTTCAGAGAAGGAAGATTTTTCAAGATTTTCCCTATAAGCCCATGTAAAACCTAAGGGCCCCGGAGCGGGGGCATTTTTGGCCCCAGGGCTATAATTTGAACAATCTTAGTAGAGGTCCACAAGATGAAGCTTCATACCAAATATCAAAGACCTGGGCCTTGCAGTTTCAGAGAAGAAGATTTTTCAAGATTTTCCCTATATAAGCCCATGTAAAACCAAAGGGCCCCCGTGCGGGGGGCATTTTTAGCTCCAGCACTATAATTTGAACAATTTTGGTAGGGGTCCACTAGATGAAGCTTCATACCAAATATCAAAGACCTGGGCCTTGCAGTTTCAGAGAAGAAGATTCTTAAAGATTTTCCCTATATAAGCCCATGTAAAACAAAAGGGCCCTGGTGCGGGGGCATTTTTGGCCCCAGCACTATAATTTGAACAATCTTGGTAGGGGTCCACTTGATGAAGCTTCATACCAAATATCAAAGACTGGGCCTAGCGGTTTCAGAGAAGAAGATTTTTCAAGATTTTCCCTATATAAGCCCATGTAAAACCAAAGGGCCCCCATGCGGGGGCATTTTTAGCTTCAGCACTATAATTTGAACAATCTTGGTAGGGGTCCACTAGATAAAGCTTCATACCTAATATCAAAGATCTGGGCCTTGCGGTTTCTGAGAAGAAGATTTTTAAAGATTTTCCCTATATAAGCCCATGTAAAACCAAAGGGCCCCCATGCGGGGGCATTTTTGGCCCCAGCACTATAATTTGAACAATCTTGGTAGGGGTCCACTAGATGAAGCTTCATACCAAATATCAAATACCTGGGCCTTGCGGTTTCAGAGAAGAAGATTTTTCAAGATTTTCCCTATATAAGCCCATGTAAAACCAAAGGGCCCCCGTGCGGGGGCATTTTTAGCTCCAGCACTATAATTTGAACGATCTTGGTAGGGGTCCACTAGATAAAGCTTCATACCAAATATCAAAGATCTGGGCCTTGCAGTTTCAGAGAAGAAGGTTTTTAAAGATTTTCCCTATATAAGCCCATGTAAAACCAAAGGGCCCCCATGCGGGGGCATTTTTGGCCCCAGCCCTTTAATTTGAACAATCTTGGTAGGGGTCCACTAGATGAAGCTTCATACCAAATATCAAAGACCTGGGCCTTGCGGTTTCAGAGAAGAAGATTTTTTAAGTTTTCGGTGAAAAAAATCTATTTTTGGCTACTGTGACCTATATGTGCAACGGACCGGAACCATTTGAACAACTTTGAAAGGGGACCACCTAAGGATCATTCCTGTGAAGTTTGGTCAAAATCCGATCAGTGGTTTAGGAGGAGATGTCGTTTGAAGAAAAGTTTACGGACGGACGCACGCTCGCACGGACGCACGCACGCACGCACGGACGCACGACGGACGACGGACAAAAAGTGATCCCAAAAGCTCACCCTGTCACTACGTGACAGGTGAGCTAATAATGGCACGTGCACTACCTAAGTGATAAGAAAAGGAAAAGGAAAGGGAAGAAATAGAAAAGGAAAGGGCACGTGAACTAGCCAAGTTAAGTGTGGATAAGGGAATTGAAATGGCACGCATTGAAAGCAAAAGCGGGGCAAAAGTGATTAGTGAAGCACATTTAGAAAATATAAGGTATGAATTTGAAATGTAGCATCAAGAACTAAGGAATCAGTTGGAAGTGCAGAGATCGAAGCTTGAGCTAGAATTTCACAGGTATAGCTTTTACAAAAGGCTAGGTCTACGCTTAGCACATATTAAATGTGAATGCTTATACATTTAGCTGTCTTAGGCAATATTCTAATTGCCAGGATCCTACGGACTGAAGTAAGAGCATATATAATGAGTTGTAAATGCTGCAATTTTGTCAAAAAGGGCTTTTTAGCACATGTATAACTTCCATATGCTTGCAACATATTATCATCAAATGGTATGCTTGAAAACTGTTGGAGAACCAGTGCTTCAGCTGAAGTGCGTGACCCGCCGGAACGCTATTAGCTTTATGAGTGTTACCATATATGGGTATGGCGGCCATTTTGGTCATGTGACCTGGACCTAAAACGGTTCCCCCCAATAAATGCGCCTTATCGTAAGGAGCAAAAATATATCTTATACTTTAGTACTGTATTCTGAATCGTTTGCAGGATAAAATGCATTCTCACTTTTCCAATACAAAAGCATATGTGTCAAAGTTTGACCTAGGCACAAAGAAGGTCAAGGTCAACCCAGGGTCACCATTTTAGCAATTTATGATGGGCCTATTACGTCCCAGATGCTATTTATCAAGTTTCGTGGAAATCTGCCCGGTGGTTCTGGAGAAGACTATTTTTGAAAGGTTTTTACCATATACGGCTTGGCGGCCATTTTGGTCATGTGACCTGGACCCGATGAGCAAATTTTGGTTTCCATCATACCATAGAGGCTCCATATGAAATTTGACTTCAAACGGCCCAACGGTTTCCGAGGAGAAGTAGTTCGAAAATTTTCACATGTTTCGCCTCGGCGAGGCTATACTAAATGGAATGTAATATTTCGCAAGTTCATTGGTTAGATCTCATTGATATCTATCAGTATGCCAAAAATTGTTTAAACATTCCAAGCGGTTAAGTCACTATCACCAATTTTCACAAACGGGTTACGGACGGACAGACAGACTGACAGAATGACACGGTGATTTTAGGGCACTCATAGAAAATCAACCGACTACAGTCGGTCGCTTTTTCTGCGGGTCGTGCAATTTAAGAAGACAACTTCCCTACAGTTTACAGAAGACTAATTGAAGATTAACCCAAACACTTTGCTATCGAAGAAGCAAGTTTTTTTTAGCTCACCAAAGTTGGAGGCTCTTAGGGAGCTTATAGGATAGGCAGTGATCCGTCGTGGTCGAGAGTTTGTAGATGTATTTTGTATTAGCCTGTACAAATATGACAGCAAATATGGGTTTGTACAAATATGATAGCTAGCTCCCGCCCATCGGGGCTTGAAGAAATAAATGGGCTGCATGATGCTTCCACACAGAGCTGAAACCGACCGAACACGAGTACTGGTAAACCGCTTAGATGATCTAAGCCTGCCCAAGCAAAGCGATGCAAGTCGCACCATCCATACTTATAAACCCTATTGGTTTCAGATGGTTTGAGATATCATTTCATCTCAATGTCGGGTTAAAGTCCAACAGAATTGGAAACAATATCTCCAAAATGACCTAGACTGTGTTGACGGGGATGTTAAACATCAAATCAAACCAAACCAAAACAAATAGGATAGTTCTGTACCAGAGCTCTGTCCGTTGAGCCTCTTTTTGTGTGAACGTTTACACTTGTTATGAGCCGCCTTTTTGTTTCTTCTTGTGAAGGCGTATACTTGTTGTTGCATTCAAATATAAAGTCAACCTGCAATTTGGGTAACCCGTGTTAAACCCAACGTCTTTAATGTTTATGCGCATGGGCGTAGACAAAAAGCAAAAGGCCGGGAAAGTTGCGCATGCACGGGATCCTAAGTTACCGTATTTTGAAAAGGGTAAAGATAAGATTGATAGTTACTTGTCTGGATTTGAGAAATACGCAACGGCTAAAAGATGGGATAGGAGCGTTTGGGCCGCGTATTTAAGAGTATTACCTAAGGGGCACGCACTTGATGTTTATGACAGGTTGTCAAATGACGATGCGGCAAATTATGAGAGGTTAAAGGATGCGGTGAGAGACCAAATGATTAAGAGTCAGCGCTCTTAGCCACTAGGCCACGGAGACCCGTTTACAAACAAACGCCAATTTATTACGACCAGTTCCGCGCGTACATGTATGTGTTTTGTTTGTTTGAATTGAGGTTTTAAGTCCCCATAAATACTCTGTAGATCATTTTGGAGACGTTGCTTCCAATTTTGTGGGACTTTTACCCGACACTGAGATAAAATGAAATCTCAAGCCCTACCGTCCAAACAAACAGTTCGGGTTTAAACGCACCACTTTGCTTAGGCAGGCTTAGACCTAAGAACCATGCAATCCAATCTATTTCCCCAAGCTCCGATGGCCGGGAGCGCACATGTATGTCTTACTTGTCGATATCCCGATGCGATAAAATTACATGCAAAGCTTTGGATAAAATCAACACTGGTGGGTGTATTGTCTCTGAGTGTAAGCTGAAAAAAATGGTCCTGAACAGGGATTAACCCTTGTCCTGCTGAATATTCAAATATGCCACACCCACTACTGATTATCAACCAATCAGATTACTTGATGCAAATTATTGCAACAAATTCACAATCTGAACGACAAACAATGTAGATCCTGATCAGATGGCTTCTTCAGAAGCCATCTGATCTGGATCTACATTGTTTGAAAGGTAAGGCATATCCGGGCTCAGCAGGACAAGGGTTAAGACTGTTTAGTTTAACCCTTAAAGTCCTGTATTTGTTTGTTTTGGGGTTTAACGACCCAGTACACACTATTTAGGTCATTTTTGAGCCGGTCCACACTTTTCCTGGGCAGGCTTATACGTAAGCGGTTAACCAGTACAGTGCACATTCTTTCGCCAGAAACTGACAACTGCCCTTCTTTAATCAGCAGAAGGGGGTGAATGACCATAGAAAAGATTTCATGCTCAATCTCCACGAAAGAAAGCTGCCGAGTCCGGCAGGTATCGAACCCGCGTCCTCCTGATCATCAGTCAGATGCGCTTCCGACTGAGCTACCGAGGCCGGTTTAAAGTCATGTAATGTATAAAAACAGTGCAGATCTGATCAGATGTCGAGTACTGCAGCGTCTGATCTGAGTCTACAATGTTTGCCAAATCCAACGCATAATTCCAGTCCAGATTCTTTTGATAACCCTCTTACGCAAAACTCTGACCGCACAGTGATAAGAATTGTGAGGCTGTTTTCTATGGATACACGTTACATGGATTTCATACAATGCAATGATAGTCACGTGAACATCAGCACCGAAGAGCTACTTGTGCTTAGTAACTGTGGGGCATTTATTTGCCTACCGAACCAAAAAATATATATTTGTTACCGAAGTGTGCGCTACATTAACATACATATGTTGCCACTGAAACATATTTTTATTCCGTATGTATTACTTTTTTACTGCAAGTAGGAATATATGTTTCAGGTATTTAACTGCAAAAGCATCACATAATGATAATGCTTAACAAGGTGACTTTGAATAGAGTAATATAAGAAAATAAAGTGTGTGCATTGCGCATCAGTGTGACATAGTGCATTCTTTCATATCTCCAATATGGAACATTACGAAAACCCACCTATACTATTTCATTGTAACCTTTATCGCCGAAAAAATGAAAATTTTAAGATGAAAATGGTGTTATTTTTTCTATTTCTGCTCAAAATATAGATTGTGAGTACATGTTAGAACCGCCTCATCGAGGCGGTTCTAACGAGTACCCACATTCTATATTTAGAGCAGAAATAAGAAAAATAAGGTTTACCCCTGTAAGCCCCAGTTTTTCTATATAAAAGTGGGGTTCAAGGGGGTCAAAATTATGTAGGCGTGTTTTCGTGATGATTTTTTTTTTCTGATGAAAAATTGTAATGTTTCTCTAACTTATATCCGAAACATAGGTTAAAGGTGCTCTTTAAAACTGTCTCACTGAGGCCGTTCTAACGAGTACCAACAACCTATGTCTTTGAGCAGAAATAAGAAAAATAATGTATACCCCCGTAAACCCCACTTTTCTCTATATAAAGTGGGATTTTTGTGTTGAGAAGCACAATCAACCTAGAGAATGCATGATTGTTTGTTTCCCTTGTTGTGTGTTAGAGTTGATACTTACGTTTCTATTTAGGGATGTTCGAAGACTTCAGCAAATGACACATTTTCTCTGAAACATTAACCCATTGTATGCTCGTGGACTCTTCCATTGCTATTTGTTGGAATGTCCATTTGTCATATAAGGGGTGGTAGGCCTATTTTTTTTTTTTTTTTTTTTATTTTATTTTTTTTTTAAATTCTATTTTGATGGAAAATTCTGTTAGCAAATAGTGCAGGTCCTCGGCGTCTGATCTGGGCCTGCACTGTTTGCCAAGGTACCCCTTTAGGAGTTTCCCGAATACAAAGGTAATTAAAAGTTGATCATTTTATCTAGTTACCTTCGACATATCCCCCTTTAGCCAGAACACATCGTTTTAATCTTTAAATTCAATTTTTGAAACAATTTTCATACTCATCTTTGGATACACCATAAGAAACTGATAAACTGCAGACCCCGATGCCTTCTGGACCCATCATTTCAATTTCGAAAAATGGGAAAAAGTCGCATGGGGTCAGGTCTTGGCTCTAGGGAGCGGGTGCGCGACAATACTTGGCCTTTCCAGGCTTCAAAAACTGTGCATCAGTTTTCGACATTACGATAACACATCCATGTGATAAAGTGCATTTTTTCATACCTCAAAAAAGATAATTTTTGATGAAAATTTATGATATTTTTCTTATTTATACTCAAAACATAGGTTTTGGGTACTCGTTAGAACCGCCTCATTGAGGCAGTTCTAACGAGTACCCACAACCTATGTCTTGGAACAGAAATAAGTAAAATAATGTTTACCCCCCTAAACCCCAGTTTTCTCTATATAAAGCGGGGTATAGGGGGTCTTCATTTCACGGACTTGTTCACGTGATGGATTTGTGGGCTGAAGCTTTGTCATGTAACAAATGGACAGCTTTTGGATGTACTTTTCTCATATTTGTTCCTTTTTTTAGCTCACTAGAGCCGAAGGCTCCGGGGGAGCTTATAGGATAGGCAGTTGTCCGTCGTCGTCGTCTGTCCTATGACGTCAACATTTTCAAAGGACATCTCCTCTGAAGCCACTGGGCCGATTGGGCCCAAATTTTATCTGTAGCATCCTTGGGCTGGGGGATTGAAAGTTTGTGTTTTTTTATGAAAATCGGCTCATTGGTTTGGTTGGTATGGCAACTTGTAGTTTCCATAGACTTATAATGGGGAAAATAGAAAAATGGCATTTACTGCCAAGCCTCTGCAGATATTTTGACAAAACTTGCATAGAAGTGTTCCACTATTTGCCGTTTGATTTTAGGCCTTCTGTTCATTTTTATTGGTTGCCATGGAAACCAAAATGCAAAAAAATAGAAAAAAAAAATACTTAAAAAATCATTTCTTCAGAAACCATATGCTCTAGGAGGCTGAGACTTTATGAAAATATTCACCATATTTGCCTTTACAGGTTTTGTGTTTTTTATGAAATTTGGCCTTTTAGTTTTGTTGCTATGGCAACTTAAGAGTTTCCATTGACTTATAATGGGGAAAACTGAAAAATGGCATTTACTGCCAAGTCGTTGCAGATATTTTGACTAAACTTACATAGACATGTTCCTTGAGTAAACTTCTCTCAGCCATTTGCTTTTATGTCAACCTGGTGGTCCCCTAGGTTGTGCCGGGGCCATGCCCCGCCCCATCCACTTCATAAAATGCCTTATATCTCAGAAACCTTACAGATCCCAACCCCTAAACCATATATATTCTTGTTCCTTATGATTAGATGCATTAAGTGACACCAACCTTGGGGTCCCCCGGGATGTGCCGGGGACATGCCCTGCCCCCTCTACTTCATAAAATGCCATTTATCTCAGAAACCACCCAGATCCCCACCCCTAAACTATATATATTCTTGTTCCTTATGCTAAGATGCATTAAGTGACACAAACCTGGGGGTCCCCCGGGATGTGCCGGGGACATGCCCCATCCACTCCACTTCATAAAATGCCATTTATCTCAGAAACCATTGAGATCCCCACCCCTAAACCATATATACTTTTGTTCCTTATGATAAGATGGACTCAGTGACACCAACCTGGGGGTCCCCCGGGATGTGCCGGGGCCATGCCCTACCCCCTCCACTTCATAAAAGGCCCAATATCCCAGTAACCCTACAGATTCTCACCCCTAAACCATATATATTCTCGTTCCTTATGATAAGTCGCATTCAGTGACACCAACTTGGGGGTCCCCCAGGATGTGCGGGGACCATGCCCAACCCCCTCCACTTCACAAAAGGCTAAATATTCCAGAAACCTTACAGATCCCCACCCAAAACCATATATATGCTTGTTCCTTATGATAAGACACATTCAGTGACACCAACCTAGGGGTCACCCAGGGTGTGCCCAGGCCACATTCCACCCCTCGACTTCACAAAAGACCATATATCTGAGAAACTGTTAAGAGCCCACCCCTAAACCATATATATTCTTGTTGCTTTCTAATTCTGATTCCTTATGATAAGATGCAAACAGTGACACCAGCATGGGGGTCCCCGGCCCGGGGTGCCACAGGCCATGCCCCACCCCTTTACTTCATTAAAATCCATATATCTCAGAAACCGTTCAGATCCCCACCCCTAAACCATATATATTCTTGTTCCTGATAAGACTCCACTTTATAATAGGCCATATATCTCAGAAACCATTCAATCCCCATCCCACTATAATCACATATATTCTTGTTCATTGTTATTAGACACATTAAGTCAACCCTCTCTTGGGGGTGGGGGGGTGGGGGGGGGTCAACAGGGGCCATTTCTCTCCCTTCCACTTCATAAAAGGGCCTCATATCTCAGAAACAGTTCAGATCCCCACCATTTAACCATATATATTCTTGATCTTTATGATAATAAAAATCAAAATGAGTTCCTTTAAGAGCAATGAAAACATTCATAAGAAAGAAGATGGGTCATACTACGTAGTTTCGGCTAATAAAGCCCTCGTCAGTGACCCTGTAATGATCCGGCAAAGAAAGCCAGAGGAAACATACTGCAATTTTACGAATATCGAATAGGCAGTCGATTCAAAGACTGATATAAATCAAAATGGGGTCCAAATAATTAAAAACCTGTCTCGAATATGAGTCTAAACCAATAATTTATTTCTGATTTCTCAGAATATTCACGCTGATCTCAAAGGACCAAAAGTAAAATATAAACTGCACTATGGTTGATGTACGGAGAGACGTTTTACGGCCGCCACACGGCACAACACCAGCTGCAGTGAAGGCAAATAAAAAGCAAAATGAGTTCCTTTAAGAGCAATGAAAACATTCATAAGAAAGAAGATGGGTCATACTACGTAGTTTCGGCTAATAAAGCCCTCATCAGTGAGACATATTCAGTGACAACAATCTTTGGCTTTTCTGGGATCTGCCATGCCCGAATCCCTCCATTGCTTAAAAGGCCTTACGTCTCAGGAACCATACATATCCCCACCGCTAAACCATATATGTCTCTGTTCCTTTTTTATAAAACACATTTATTGACACCAATCAGGGCTCCATTGGGCAGTGCCCACCTGAGCTCTGGTTTATGAAATTTGGCTCTTTGGTTTGTTTGCTATGGCAAGTTGAGAGTTTCCATTGACTTATAATGGGGAAAATTGAAAAATGACATTAATACCTCTCAAGATATTTTGTCAAACTTTCATAGAAATGTTCCTTAAATAATGTTCTTTTTGGCCTATTGCCACAGATGGGAAATTGTCAATTGTCATCTGTTGTCTTCAAGCGACATCAGACCTCTGAAGCCACTAGTCTGATTGGGTCGAAATTTTATCTGTAGCAGCCTTGGGAGCAGGGCGTCCATGGTTAATTAAAATACATTGCTGCCAGTGGGCAGTGGCCCCCTGAGCTCTGGTGAGCATAGTGGCCCATGGGCCTCTTGTTTCAGAACCACATTGTTATAGAGACTACCAATCGCCCCCGCCCATAGGGGCTTGAAGAAATATATGGGCTGTATGATGCTTCCACGCAGAGCTGAATCCGGCCCGCACACTAGTACTGGTGAACCGCTTAGAGGATCTAAGCCTGTCCAGGAACCGAGGTGCGAGGCGGACCGTCCATGCTAATAAACCCTATTGGCTTCATTGGGCGACAGGGCTTGAAATGTCATTTCATCTCAATGTCGGGTAAAAGTCCCAAAAATTGGAAGCAACGTCTCCAAAATGACCTTTACAGTGTTGACGGGGACGTTAAACCTCAAATCAAACAAAATAGAGGCTACCAGACACGATCTACCTTCTGGAACAGAAACTTGTATGATTGGCCTAGAATTTCTGAAGAAAAAGGCGTAAAGCATCTTCTTTGCTGTCAGTTTCGTATAGCAATAGTTGGTCTTATGGCGTGTTTCAGAGCCCATACCCTGTCATGGGCTCATGAAAACGGACTCCTGTCTCATCACCAGTTTTTTTTTTTTTGATTTTTTTTTCGGTAGTTTTCTATAGTTGCTGTGCCATTTGCACCCTCGTGCATTTCTGCACATCATTGAGCAACTGCTCCGTAATCTTCAGAATTTTCTTCAGAACGAAGTGAACAAATGCTAAAACCTAGTCTGTCATTTATACCAGCTGCCGGGCAGTGAAACGCACATCTATCTCAATAATGGACTTGATCTTAATAATGTTAGACTTGATAACTCCCCAGCAGGCACATGACGTAATTGTGACGCCACATCTACGTCACTGCAACGTCATGGTGTATATGCAACGTCACATCAACGTCATGACGTTGCAAACGTTGATGTGACGTTGCCCTAACGACGTGTGCCTGCTGGGTCCAGCTGAATAAGAAGCATCTTTGACTGTGGACTGGTTCTTTACCGGAACTGAATTTTTGTAAACCGCCTATAAACTGCGGAAAATGACATTTGTTTGTTCCCATTGATAATATATCTCACTACACTCAATCCCAAACCGGGTTTTTACATAACCCCTAGATGTATCTATTTAACGCAGTGTCTATGATTGCACCCGAAAGCTATCGAAACTACAAAAGAACCGGGTTGTGGATTTCAAACGCATTTATACACAATAGGATTTGTACACGGGTGTTAAGTTGGATCCTTATTCCTTATTCCTTATTCCTTGTTCCTTATTCCTTATTCCTTGTTCCTTATTCCTTATTCCTTATTCCTTGTTCCTTATTCCTTATTCCTTATTCCTTATTCGATTTTCAACTTCATAGTACTTTGCCACGCGGTGTAACAGAACATTTGCGTATGTCCTAATCATCATCATTTTTACTTCTAAGCATGATGGTATAGGTTTCGAAATCCAGCAGGTATCAACGGCGAATAAGGAATAAGGAACAAATCCAAATTTTCCTTATTCCTTATTCGATTTTCAACTTCACAGTACTTTGCCACGCGGTGTAACAGAACATTTGCGTATGTCCTAATCATCATCATTTTTACTTCTAAGCATGATGGTATAGGTTTCAAAATCCAGCAGATATAAACTGCGAATAAGGAATAAGGAACAAATCCAAATTTTCCTTATTCCTTATTCGATTTTCAACTTCATAGTACTTTGCCACGCGGTGTAACAGAACATTTGCGTATGTCCTAATCATCATCATTTTTACTTCTAAACATGATGGTATAGGTTTCGAAATCCAGCAAGTATCAACTGCGAATAAGGAATAAGGAACAAATCCAAATTTTCCTTATTCCTTATTCGATTTTCAACTTCATAGTACTTTGCCACGCGGTGTAACAGAACATTTGCGTATGTCCTAATCATCATCATTTTTACTTCTAAGCATGATGGTATAGGTTTCGAAATCCAGCAGGTATCAACGGCGAATAAGGAATAAGGAACAAATCCAAATTTTCCTTATTCCTTATTCGATTTTCAACTTCACAGTACTTTGCCACGCGGTGTAACAGAACATTTGCGTATGTCCTAATCATCATCATTTTTACTTCTAAGCATGATGGTATAGGTTTCAAAATCCAGCAGATATAAACTGCGAATAAGGAATAAGGAACAAATCCAAATTTTCCTTATTCGATTTTCAACTTCATAGTACTTTGCCACGCGGTGTAACAGAACATTTGCGTATGTCCTAATCATCATCATTTTTACTTCTAAGCATGATGGTATAGGTTTCGAAATCCAGCAAGTTTCAACTGCGAATAAGGAAAAAGGAACAAATCCAAATTTTTCCTTATTCCTTATTCGATTTTCAACTTCATAGTACTTTGCCACGCGGTGTAACAGAACATTTGCGTATGTCCTAATCATCATCATTTTTACTTCTAAGCATGATGGTATAGGTTTCGAAATCCAGCAGGTATCAACGGCGAATCAGGAACAAATCCAAATTTTCCTTATTCCTTATTCGATTTTCAACTTCACAGTACTTTGCCACGCGGTGTAACAGAACATTTGCGTATGTCCTAATCATCATCATTTTTACTTCTAAGCATGATGGTATAGGTTTCAAAATCCAGCAGATATAAACTGCGAATAAGGAATAAGGAACAAATCCAAATTTTCCTTATTCCTTATTCGATTTTCAACTTCATAGTACTTTGCCACGCAGTGTAACAGGACATTTGCGTATGTCCTAATCATCATCATTTTTACTTCTAAGCATGATGGTATAGGTTTCGAAATCCAACAAGTATCAACTGCGAATAAGGAATAAGGAACAAATCCAAACTTTCCTTATTCCTTATTCGATTTTCAACTTCATAGCACTTTGCCACGCGGTGTAACAGAACATTTGCGTATGTCCTAATCATCATCATTTTTACTTCTAGGCATGATGGTATAGGTTTCGAAATCCAGCAAGTATCAACTGCGAATAAGGAATAAGGAACAAATCCAAATTTTCCTTATTCCTTATTCGATTTTCAACTTCATAGTACTTTGCCACGCGGTGTAACAGAACATTTGCGTATGTCCTAATCATCATCATTTTTACTTCTAAGCATGATGGTATAGGTTTCGAAATCCAGCAGGTATCAACGGCGAATAAGGAATAAGGAACAAATCCAAATTTTCCTTATTCCTTATTCGATTTTCAACTTCACAGTACTTTGCCACGCGGTGTAACAGAACATTTGCGTATGTCCTAATCATCATCATTTTTACTTCTAAGCATGATGGTATTGGTTTCAAAATCCAGCAGATAAAAACTGCGAATAAGGAACAAATCCAAATTTTCCTTATTCCTTATTCGATTTTCAACTTCATAGTACTTTGCCACGCGGTGTAACAGAACATTTGCGTATGTCCTAATCATCATCATTTTTACTTCTAAACATGATGGTATAGGTTTCGAAATCCAGCAAGTATCAACTGCGAATAAGGAATAAGGAACAAATCCAAATTTTCCTTATTCCTTATTCGATTTTCAACTTCATAGTACTTTGCCACGCGGTGTAACAGAACATTTGCGTATGTCCTAATCATCATCATTTTTACTTCTAAGCATGATGGTATAGGTTTCGAAATCCAGCAGGTATCAACGGCGAATAAGGAATAAGGAACAAATCCAAATTTTCCTTATTCCTTATTCGATTTTCAACTTCACAGTACTTTGCCACGCGGTGTAACAGAACATTTGCGTATGTCCTAATCATCATCATTTTTACTTCTAAGCATGATGGTATAGGTTTCAAAATCCAGCAGATATAAACTGCGAATAAGGAATAAGGAACAAATCCAAATTTTCCTTATTCGATTTTCAACTTCATAGTACTTTGCCACGCGGTGTAACAGAACATTTGCGTATGTCCTAATCATCATCATTTTTACTTCTAAGCATGATGGTATAGGTTTCGAAATCCAGCAAGTTTCAACTGCGAATAAGGAAAAAGGAACAAATCCAAATTTTTCCTTATTCCTTATTCGATTTTCAACTTCATAGTACTTTGCCACGCGGTGTAACAGAACATTTGCGTATGTCCTAATCATCATCATTTTTACTTCTAAGCATGATGGTATAGGTTTCGAAATCCAGCAGGTATCAACGGCGAATCAGGAACAAATCCAAATTTTCCTTATTCCTTATTCGATTTTCAACTTCACAGTACTTTGCCACGCGGTGTAACAGAACATTTGCGTATGTCCTAATCATCATCATTTTTACTTCTAAGCATGATGGTATAGGTTTCAAAATCCAGCAGATATAAACTGCGAATAAGGAATAAGGAACAAATCCAAATTTTCCTTATTCCTTATTCGATTTTCAACTTCATAGTACTTTGCCACGCAGTGTAACAGGACATTTGCGTATGTCCTAATCATCATCATTTTTACTTCTAAGCATGATGGTATAGGTTTCGAAATCCAACAAGTATCAACTGCGAATAAGGAATAAGGAACAAATCCAAACTTTCCTTATTCCTTATTCGATTTTCAACTTCATAGCACTTTGCCACGCGGTGTAACAGAACATTTGCGTATGTCCTAATCATCATCATTTTTACTTCTAGGCATGATGGTATAGGTTTCGAAATCCAGCAAGTATCAACTGCGAATAAGGAATAAGGAACAAATCCAAATTTTCCTTATTCCTTATTCGATTTTCAACTTCATAGTACTTTGCCACGCGGTGTAACAGAACATTTGCGTATGTCCTAATCATCATCATTTTTACTTCTAAGCATGATGGTATAGGTTTCGAAATCCAGCAGGTATCAACGGCGAATAAGGAATAAGGAACAAATCCAAATTTTCCTTATTCCTTATTCGATTTTCAACTTCACAGTACTTTGCCACGCGGTGTAACAGAACATTTGCGTATGTCCTAATCATCATCATTTTTACTTCTAAGCATGATGGTATTGGTTTCAAAATCCAGCAGATAAAAACTGCGAATAAGGAACAAATCCAAATTTTCCTTATTCCTTATTCGATTTTCAACTTCATAGTACTTTGCCACGCGGTGTAACAGAACATTTGCGTATGTCCTAATCATCATCATTTTTACTTCTAAGCATAATGGTATAGGTTTCGAAATCCAGCAAGTATCAACTGCGAATAAGGAATAAGGAACAAATCCAAATTTTCCTTATTCCTTATTCGATTTTCAACTTCATAGTACTTTGCCACGCGGTGTAACAGAACATGTGCGTATGTCCTAATCATCATCATTTTTACTTCTAAGCATGATGGTATAGGTTTCGAAATCCAGCAGGAAACAACGGCGAATAAGGAATAAGGAACAAATCCAATTTTTCCTTATTCCGTATTCGATTTTCAACTTCACAGTACTTTGCCACGCGGTGTAACAGAACATTTGCGTATGTCCTAATCATCATCATTTTTACTTCTAAGCATGATGGTATAGGTTTCAAAATCCAGCAGATATAAACTGCGAATAAGGAGTAAGGAACAAATCCAAATTTTCCTTATTCCTTATTCGATTTTCAACTTCATAGTACTTTGCCACGCGGCGTAACAGAACATTTGCGTATGTCCTAATCATCATCATTTTTACTTCTAAGCATGATGGTATAGGTTTCGAAATCCAGCAAGTATCAACTGCGAATATGGAATAAGGAACAAATCCAAATTTTCCTTATTCCTTATTCGATTTTCAACTTCATAGTACTTTGCCACGCGGTGTAACAGAACATTTGCGTATGTCCTAATCATCATCATTTTTACTTCTAAGCATGATGGTATTGGTTTCGAAATCCAGCAGGTATCAACGGCGAATAAGCAATAAGGAACAAATCCCAATTTTCCTTATTCCTTATTCTATTTTCAACTTCACAGTACTTTGCCACGCGGTGTAACAGAACATTTGCGTATGTCCTAATCATCATCATTTTTACTTCTAAGCATGATGGTATTGGTTTCAAAATCCAGCAGATATAAACTGCGAATAAGGAATAAGGAACAAATCCAAATTTTCCTTATTCCTTATTCGATTTTCAACTTCATAGTACTTTGCCACGCGGTGTAACAGAACATTTGCGTATGTCCGAATCATCATCATTTTTACTTCTAAGCATGTTGGTATAGGTTTCGAAATCCAGCAAGTATCAACTGCGAATAAGGAATAAGGAACAAATCCAAATTTTCCTTATTCCTTATTCGATTTTCAACTTCATAGTACTTTGCCACGCGGTGTAACAGAACATGTGCGTATGTCCTAATCATCATCATTTTTACTTCTAAGCATGATGGTATAGGTTTCGAAATCCAGCAGGAAACAACGGCGAATAAGGAATAAGGAACAAATCCAAATTTTCCTTATTCCTTATTCGATTTTCAACTTCACAGTACTTTGCCACGCGGTGTAACAGAACATTTGCGTATGTCCTAATCATCATCATTTTTACTTCTAAGCATGATGGTATAGGTTTCAAAATCCAGCAGATATAAACTGCGAATAAGGAGTAAGGAACAAATCCAAATTTTCCTTATTCCTTATTCGATTTTCAACTTCATAGTACTTTGCCACGCGGTGTAACAGAACAGTTGCGTATGTCCTAATCATCATCATTTTTACTTCTAAGCATGATGGTATAGGTTTCGAAATCCAGCAAGTATCAACTGCGAATAAGGAATAAGGAACAAATCCAAATTTTCCTTATTCCTTATTCGATTTTCAACTTCATAGTACTTTGCCAGGCGGTGTAACAGAACATTTGCGTATGTCCTAATCATCATCATTTTTACTTCTAAGCATGATGGTATAGGTTTCGAAATCCAGCAGGTATCAACGGCGAATAAGGAATAAGGAGCAAATCCCAATTTTCCTTATTCCTTATTCGATTTTCAACTTCACAGTACTTTGCCACGCGGTGTAACAGAACATTTGCGTATGTCCTAATCAACATCATTTCTACTTCTAAGCATGATGGTATAGGTTTCAAAATCCAGCAGATATAAACTGCGAATAAGGAATAAGGAACAAATCCAAATTTTCCTTATTCCTTATTCGATTTTCAACTTCATAGTACTTTGCCACGCGGTGTAACAGAACATTTGCGTATGTCCTAATCATCATCATTTTTACTTCTAAACATGATGGTATAGGTTTCGAAATCCAGCAAGTATCAACTGCGAATAAGGAATAAGGACCAAATCCAAATTTTCCTTATTCCTTATTCGATTTTCAACTTCATAGTACTTTGCCACGCGGTGTAACAGAACATTTGCGTATGTCCTAATCATCATCATTTTTACTTCTAAGCATGATGGTATAGGTTTCGAAATCCAGCAGGTATCAACGGCGAATAAGGAACAAATCCAAATTTTCCTTATTCCTTATTCGATTTTCAACTTCACAGTACTTTGCCACGCGGTGTAACAGAACATTTGCGTATGTCCTAATCATCATCATTTTTACTTCTAAGCATGATGGTATAGGTTTCAAAATCCAGCAGATATAAACTGCGAATAAGGAATAAGGAACAAATCCAAATTTTCCTTATTCCTTATTCGATTTTCAACTTCATAGTACTTTGCCACGCGGTGTAACAGGACATTTGCGTATGTCCTAATCATCATCATTTTTACTTCTAAGCATGATGGTATAGGTTTCGAAATCCAGCAAGTATCAACTGCGAATAAGGAATAAGGAACAAATCCAAATTTTCCTCCTTATTCCTTATTCGATTTTCAACTTCATAGTACTTTGCCACGCGGTGTAACAGAACATTTGCGTACGTCCTAATCATCATCATTTTTACTTCTAAGCATGATGGTATTGGTTTCGAAATCCAGCAAGTATCAATTGCGAATAAGGAATAAGGAACAAATCCAAATTTTCCTTATTCCTTATTCGATTTTCAACTTCATAGTACTTTGCCACGCGGTGTAACAGAACATTTGCGTATGTCCTAATCATCATCATTTTTACTTCTAAGCATGATGGTATAGGTTTCGAAATCCAGCAGGTATCAACGGCGAATAAGGAATAAGGAACAAATCCAAATTTTCCTTATTCCTTATTCGATTTTCAACTTCACAGTACTTTGCCACGCGGTGTAACAGAACATTTGCGTATGTCCTAATCATCATCATTTTTACTTCTGAGCATGATGGAATAGATTTCAAAATCCAGCAGATATAAACTGCGAATAAGGAATAAGGAACAAATCCAAATTTTCCTTATTCCTTATTCGATTTTCAACTTCATAGTACTTTGCCACGCGGTGTAACAGAACATTTGCGTATGTCCTAATCATCATCATTTTTACCTCTAAACATGATGGTATAGGTTTCGAAATCCAGCAGGTATCAACGGCGAATAAGGAACAAATCCAAATTTTCCTTATTCCTTATTCGATTTTCAACTTCACAGTACTTTGCCACGCGGTGTAACAGGACATTTGCGTATGTCCTAATCGTCTTCATTTTTACTTCTAAGCATGATGGTATAGGTTTCGAAATCCAGCAAGAATCAACTGCGAATAAGGAATAAGGAACAAATCCAAATTTTCCTCCTTATTCCTTATTCGATTTTCAACTTCATAGTACTTTGCCACGCGGTGTAACAGAGCATTTGCGTACGTCCTAATCATCATCATTTTTACTTCTAAGCATGATGGTATTGGTTTCGAAATCCAGCAAGTATCAACTGCGAATAAGGAATAAGGAACAAATCCAAATTTTCCTTATTCCTTATTCGATTTTCAACTTCATAGTACTTTGCCACGCGGTGTAACAGAACATTTGCGTATGTCCTAATCATCATCATTTTTACTTCTAAGCATGATGGTATAGGTTTCGAAATCCAGCAGGTATCAACGGCGAATAAGGAATAAGGAACAAATCCAAATTTTCCTTATTCCTTATTCGCCGTTGATACCTGCTGGATTTCGAAACCTATACCATCATGCTTAGAAGTAAAAATGATGATGATTAGGACATACGCAAATGTTCTTTTACACCGCGTGGCAAAGTACTATGAAGTTGAAAATCGAATAAGGAATAAGGAAAATTTGGATTTGTTCCTTATTCCTTATTCGCAGTTGATACTTGCTGGATTTCGAAACCTATACCATCATGCTTAGAAGTAAAAATGATGATGATTAGGACATACGCAAATGTTCTGTTACACCGCGTGGCAAAGTACTATGAATTTGAAAATCGAATAAGGAATAAGGAAAATTTGGATTTGTTCCTTATTCCTTATTCGCAGTTTATATCTGCTGGATTTTGAAACCTATACCATCATGCTTAGAAGTAAAAATGATGATGATTAGGACATACGCAAATGTTCTGTTACACCGCGTGGCAAAGTACTGTGAAGTTGAAAATCGAATAAGGAATAAGGAAAATTTGGATTTGTTCCTTATTCCTTATTCGCCGTTGATACCTGCTGGATTTCGAAACCTATACCATCATGCTTTGAAGTAAAAATGATGATGATTAGGACATACGCAAATGTTCTGTTTCACCGCGTGGCAAAGTACTATGAAGTTGAAAATCGAATAAGGAATAAGGAAAATTTGGATTTGTTCCTTATTCCTTATTCGCAGTTGATACTTGCTCGATTTCGAAACCTATACCATCATGCTTAGAAGTAAAAATGATGATGATTAGGACATACGCAAATGTCCTGTTACACCGCGTGGCAAAGTACTATGAAGTTCAAAATCGAATAAGGAATAAGGAAAATTTGGATTTGTTCCTTATTCCTTATTCGCAGTTTATATCTGCTGGATTTTGAAACCTATACCATCATGCTTAGAAATAAAAATGATGATGATAAGGACATACGCAAATGTTCTGTTACACCGCGTGGCAAAGTACTGTGAAGTTGAAAATCGAATAAGGAATAAGGAAAATTTGGATTTGTTCCTTATTCCTTATTCGCCGTTGATACCTGCTGGATTTCGAAACCTATACCATCATGCTTAGAAGTAAAAATGATGATGATTAGGACATACGCAAATGTTCTGTTACACCGCGTGGCAAAGTACTATGAAGTTGAAAATCGAATAAGGAATAAGGAAAATTTGGATTTGTTCCTTATTCCTTATTCGAAGTTGATACTTGCTGGATTTCGAAACCTATACCATCATGCTTAGAAGTAAAAATGATGATGATTAGGACATACGCAAATGTCCTGTTACACCGCGTGGGAAAGTACTATGCAGTTGAAAATCGAATAAGGAATAAGGAAAATTTGGATTTGTTCCTTATTCCTTATTCGCAGTTTATATCTGCTGGATTTTGAAACCTATATCATCATGCTTAGAAGTAAAAATGATGATGATTTGGACATACGCAAATGTTCTGTTACACAGCGTGGCAAAGTACTGTGAAGTTGAAAATCGAATAAGGAATAAGGAAAATTTGGATTTGTTCCTTATTCCTTATTCGCCGTTGATACCTGCTGGATTTCGAAACCTATACCATCATGCTTAGAAGTAAAAATGATGATGATTAGGACATACGCAAATGTTCTGTTACACCGCGTGGCAAAGTACTATGAAGTTGAAAATCGAATAAGGAATAAGGAAAATTTGGATTTGTTCCTTATTCCTTATTCGCAGTTGATACTTGCTGGATTTCGAAACCTATACCATCATGCTTAGAAGTAAAAATGATGATGATTAGGACATACGCAAATGTCCTGTTACACCGCGTGGCAAAGTACTATGAAGTTGAAAATCGAATAAGGAATAAGGAAAATTTGGATTTGTTCCTTATTCCTTATTCGCAGTTTATATCTGCTGGATTTTGAAACCTATACCATCATGCTTAGAAATAAAAATGATGATGATAAGGACATACGCAAATGTTCTGTTACACCGCGTGGCAAAGTACTGTGAAGTTGAAAATCGAATAAGGAATAAGGAAAATTTGGATTTGTTCCTTATTCCTTATTCGCCGTTGATACCTGCTGGATTTCGAAACCTATACCATCATGCTTAGAAGTAAAAATGATGATGATTAGGACATACGCAAATGTTCTGTTACACCGCGTGGCAAAGTACTATGAAGTTGAAAATCGAATAAGGAATAAGGAAAATTTGGATTTGTTCCTTATTCGCAGTTGATACTTGCTGGATTTCGCAACCTATACCATCATGCTTAGAAGTAAAAATGATGATGATTAGGACATACGCAAATGTTCTGTTACACCGCGTGGCAAAGTACTATGAAGTTGAAAATCGAATAAGGAATAAGGAAAATTTGGATTTGTTCCTTATTCCTTATTCGCAGTTTATATCTGCTGGATTTTGAAACCTATACCATCATGCTTAGAAGTAAAAATGATGATGATTAGGACATACGCAAATGTTCTGTTACACCGCGTGGCAAAGTACTGTGAAGTTGAAAATCGAATAAGGAATAAGGAAAATTTGGATTTGTTCCTTATTCCTTATTCGCCAGTGATACCTGCTGGATTCCGAAACCTATACCATCATGCTTAGAAGTAAAAATGATGATGATTAGGACATACGCAAATGTTCTGTTACACCGCGTGGCAAAGTACTATGAAGTTGAAAATCGAATAAGGAATAAGGAAAATTTGGATTTGTTCCTTATTCCTTATTCGCAGTTGATACTTGCTGGATTTCGAAACCTATACCATCATGCTTAGAAGTAAAAATGATGATGATTAGGACGTACGCAAATGTTCTGTTACACCGCGTGGCAAAGTACTATGAAGTTGAAAATCGAATAAGGAATAAGGAAAATTTGGATTTGTTCCTTATTCCTTATTCGCCGTTGATACCTGCTGGATTTCGAAACCTATACCATCATGCTTAGAAGTAAAAATGATGATGGTTAGGACATACGCAAATGTTCTGTTACACCGCGTGGCAAAGTACTATGAAGTTGAAAATCGAATAAGGAATAAGGAAAATTTGGATTTGTTCCTTATTCCTTATTCGCAGTTGATACTTGCTGGATTTCGAAACCTGTACCATCATGCTTAGAAGTAAAAATGATGATGATTAGGACATACGCAAATGTTCTGTTACACCGCGTGGCAAAGTACTATGAAGTTGAAAATCGAATAAGGAATAAGGAAAATTTGGATTTGTTCCTTATTCCTTATTCGCAGTTTATATCTGCTGGATTTTGAAACCTATACCATCATGCTTAGAAGTAAAAATGATGATGATTAGGACATACGCAAATGTTCTGTTACACCGCGTGGCAAAGTACTGTGAAGGTGAAAATCGAATAAGGAATAAGGAAAATTTGGATTTGTTCCTTATTCCTTATTCGCCGTTGATATCTGCTGGATTTCGAAACCTATACCATCATGCTTAGAAGTAAAAATGATGATGATTAGGACATACGCAAATGTTCTGTTACACCGCGTGGCAAAGTACTATGAAGTTGAAAATCGAATAAGGAATAAGGAAAATTTGGATTTGTTCCTTATTCCTTATTCGCAGTTGATACTTGCTGGATTTCGAAACCTATACCATCATGCTTAGAAGTAAAAATGATGATGATTAGGACATACGCAAATGTCCTGTTACACCGCGTGGCAAAGTACTATGAAGTTGAAAATCGAATAAGGAATAAGGAAAATTTGGATTTGTTCCTTATTCCTTATTCGCAGTTTATATCTGCTGGATTTTGAAACCTATACCATCATGCTTAGAAGTAAAAATGATGATGATTAGGACATACGCAAATGTTCTGTTACACCGCGTGGCAAAGTACTGTGAAGTTGAAAATCGAATAAGGAATAAGGAAAATTTGGATTTGTTCCTTATTCCTTATTCGCCGTTGATACCTGCTGGATTTCGAAACCTATACCATCATGCTTAGAAGTAAAAATGATGATGATTAGGACATACGCAAATGTTCTGTTACACCGCGTGGCAAAGTACTATGAAGTTGAAAATCGAATAAGGAATAAGGAAAATTTGGATTTGTTCCTTATTCCTTATTCGCAGTTGATACTTGCTGGATTTCGAAACCTATACCATCATGCTTAGAAGTAAAAATGATGATGATTAGGACATACGCAAATGTTCTGTTACACCGCGTGGCAAAGTACTATGAAGTTGAAAATCGAATAAGGAATAAGGAAAATTTGGATTTGTTCCTTATTCCTTATTCGCAGTTTATATCTGCTGGATTTTGAAACCTATACCATCATGCTTAGAAGTAAAAATGATGATGATTAGGACATACGCAAATGTTCTGTTACACCGCGTGGCAAAGTACTGTGAAGTTGAAAATCGAATAAGGAATAAGGAAAATTTAGATTTGTTCCTTATTCCTTATTCGCAGTTTATATCTGCTGGATTTCGAAACCTGTACCATCATGCTTAGAAGTAAAAATGATGATGATTAGGACATACGCAAATGTTCTGTTACACCGCGTGGCAAAGTACTATGAAGTTGAAAATCGAATAAGGAATAAGGAATAAGGAACAAGGAATAAGGAACAAGGAATAAGGAATAAGGAACAAGGAATAAGGAATAAGGAATAAGGAACCAACTTAACACTCGTGATTTGTACAGGTAAATCCCTTTTGCCCCCGCCCATCGAGGCTTTGAGAAATAGACTGGGCTGCATGATGCTTCCACGCAGAGCTATAACAGCAAACGTGAGTACTGGTAAACCGCTTAGAAGGTCGAAGCCTACCCCCGCAAAGTGGTGCGAGTCGGACCGTCCATGCATATAAACCCTATTGGTTTCATTGGGCGGCAGGGATTGAGATGTAATTTCAACTCAATGTCGTATAAAAGTCCCACAAAATCGGAAGCAACGCCTCCAAAATGACCTAAATAGTGTTGACGTTCCGAGAGGAATACCTGTACAGACTCGTAAGTGTCTTGAAATGCGGCATCACGAAAACATGCCTATATAATTTAGACCCCCCTTGAACCCCACTTTCATATACTTAAACTGGGGTTTACCGGGGTAAACCATATTTTTCTTATTTATGCTCTAAAATGTAGATTGTGGGTACTCGTTAGAACCGCCTCGATGAGGCGGTTCTAACGAGTACCAATTATCTATATTTTGAGCAGAAATAGGAAAAATAACAATTTTTCATCTTAAATTTTTCATTTTTTTTTCGGCGATAAAGGTTACAATGTATTTTTTATAGGCGTGTTTTCGTAATGTGCGTTATGCAATCCAACTAGCGAACAAACAGGTCCTGATCAGACTGCACGCTGAAAACTGACCTCACTCAATACCAAATGGGCGCCGTCAAGCGATTTTGGTACTTGTCGCCTATGCGAGCAGCGAAATTCAGGCGAGCCTGCGCATCCGCGCAGTCTCGCCAGAACCTTCGCTACTCGCTCATATAAGCAGTGAATCAAGAGGAACCTTCAGACAGAAAGCCATATCCCTGGCCCCTCTGAATGGCTGGGCATGCGCAGTTAAAAATTTGTCATTACGGAATGCTCGAAGACACAAAATCGCTTGGCGGGGCTCAAATATCAAACGAGTCTCCTCATGAGCGGATTTACCAGACAAAAACTGGCCAGCTCATCAACTACACTGATTAGCATCCTAGACATCCCGTTTGACACTCGAAGTGTATTCTTTTAATTCTCGCAAATGACTACTTTTCCGATGAAAATGTGTGATATTTTTCTTATTTATGCTATAAACATGGGTAATTGGTGCTCGTTAGAACCGCCAGAATGAGGCGGTTCTAACGAGTACCTACAACCTATGTCTAGGAGCAGAAATAATCAATAATGTACAGCCATGTAAACCCGTTTTCTCTATATAAAGTAGGTTTAGAGGGGTGTTTGTTTTTTTGGATGGTGATGTTCCTCGTGCGCCATCCTATGGCGTTTATATTTCGCAATTAATTCGATTTGCTAGAGTGTGTAGTCATGTAACTGACTTCAACACTCGTAATAAATTATTAACGGCTAAACTCCTTAATCAGGGTTATCGGTACCATAAACTACGCAAAGCCTTTTCAAAATTTTATAGACGCCATTCTGATTTAATTTCAAAATTCAATATTGGACTTAAATCTCTTCTGCAACAAGGTCTATCGGAACCCGAATTTTATGGTGACTTAGTATATAAATTCAGAAAAATATATAACCGTAATGACTTCAGCACCCAATTTCGTAAAATCATTCTGCGATATAAAAAGATTGGGTACAACATGGATATTATACGACAGACTGCATGCATGGTAGTTAACCCAATCACGGTTGTCAACTTTGCTTTCCTCTTTAATTGCACGCCGGTGGGTCAGGCCTTAGATTCTATGACGGCTCCAACGTAAAGGCTTATTGAGAATTAGAGAGATAATGTCGGTTGGTGCCTGATGATCTGTCTCTGGTTGGGCTCATCGGAGTCTAACTGTTGGTTTTCTTTTGCTCCAGCATTTCAGTGGTTTCTTGCTGTCGAGTCCTCACCGTTGTCTCACCCCTGTGGTTCTTTGATTTTTGTGTTCACGGATATGTTGCACTGATGAGTTAGGAGGCCTTCATGCGGACTGAACAAATTATTTGTCTAAATCGCGACGGAAGTAAGGGCGAGGATTGTGGCCACGTGGGGTCGATTTAAGCCCCCCAGTGGAAATCTTCCACTGACCGTTCCAAGGCGGCTCTTCTGTGGCGATTTATTTATGTTGTTGTTTGTTGCTTACTGTGTGTATCACTTGTGTCTTTTTATTTTTGGATGGCCATATGGCCATTTTGTGGGAAAGTAACTGTCCTTATGGCCTTCCTTTGTTTAGGTTTCCATTATGGTCTGGTCGCTTGATGTTTGTATTTCTTTCCCTTTGGTGTCTTTTATGGGTGGAGTAAGTTAATTGTATCAATTCCTGATCTTTGTTTTACTTCTACTTTGTTAACATGGCGTACGGTTCTAACGAGTACCTACAACCTATGTCTAGGAGCAGAAATAATCAATAATGTACAGCCCTGTAAACCCGTTTTCTCTATATAAAGTAGGTTTAGAGGGGTGTTTGTTAGAGAATTGCGTACTAAATACACGCATTTTGCGTTTATTTATAAAATGAGCCCCGCCAAGCGAATATGTGTCTTCTAGCATTTCGTCATGACAAATGCCCAGCCATTCAGAGGGGCCAGGGATATGGCTTTCTGTCTGAAGGTTCCTCTTGATTCACTGCTTGTATGAGCGAGCAGCGAAGATTCTGGCGAGACTGCGCGGATGCGCAGGCTCGCCTGAACCTTCGCTGCTCGCATAGGCGATAAGTACCAAAATCGCTTGACGGGGCCCAAATGATTTTAAAACAAGTGTTTCGCACAATGATTGAAAGTGCATCTGGACAATATCGTGCCCGTTCACGTCACGTGGACGTGGCATTTTCTTTGTATGTCGTCTTTTTGCCATCATCACAAAGTATAAGTATCCCATCATTAGATTGCCATAGTGTGTATTTGCCTGATATTTGATTGCTAAAATAACTACCTGTGCATGTTGTTGTTCGCTATGCCTCCATTTGGCATTGATACATATAATTTTCTAGTGTTTAAATGAACTAGCATCCTAATTATTGTATAAGGTGACTTTCAGCCCTCCTTTCAGCAGTCTGGAACTAGTTCAGTGTAAGGATACAGCATTTACCGTATTTGTTCGTGCAGATACGCCTGAGAAAATAGTGCAGACTCAAATGAGACGCCGAATCACTCACCCAGCTGTCTTAGGCACAACAACGGGAAGTAAATTGTACTTGTTTAGTACGTTAAGGAGCTGATGTGTTCGAATACTGAGGGTCAACACGGTATTATGTTTCACTTTGAAACGGGTACACATAGTTAACCAATAACTTGTTCATCATGGCTGAGTCGAACACGTTTTTTACTTTAGCCCCCTAGGGAATTTTTCAATAGCAACAGAATAGAAATATTAATGGTTGTTTAGGGTGTTTTTCTTCTTTTATCTTGAAAATTGATCTTGTGTGTACTCATTAGACTCGTCTGGAGGGTGAGCACACACAACATATCTTTATTTTATAGGATAACGAAAAGAAATACCTAAGCGCCTACCATTATGCCCCAAGGGCTCTTGCTGTCAGAGGATATTAGCATTATGATCAAATCTTCATGGTCCCAAGGAGCAAATGACTATATGGCGAAAACAAATCTGTCAAGAAAAGCAGCAACCGACAGTGACAGAAGCACAATCAATCTATCAAACTAAGCAACCAAATATTACAGCCCGCCAGTGACAAAAGCACAATCAAAACCAAGCAATCAAAGTTGGTAACTCGCCAGTGAAAGAGGCACAATCAAACTAAGCAATCTAAGATCAAGTGACAGAAGCACAAACAAACTTAGCAATCAATGATTACAACGGTAACAGGACACTTCGGCCCCAAAACCACCTCGGCCCCTAGACACTTCGGCCTATAGACATCTCGGCCCCAAAACCACCTCGGCCCCACATAAAATTGAAACCCTAGACGGGTCGGCCCCTGGACACCTCGGCCCCTAGACACGTCGGCCCCATATACCTATACACTTCTGCTCCACTTTGCTTTTCACGGGGCTTCCACTTGGTTAGATGCCCGATGAGGTTTTCTTTTTATTTTTATTTGCTGATTTGATTGTTTTGATAGGGAGCCACGAATATTTGAACCTATAATATATATATTTAATATATATTAAAACGCCCCAGTCAACGCTATGTCGGTCATTTTGGTGACGTTGCCTCCAATTTTGTGGGAATATTACCCGACATTGTGATGAAATGACATCTCAAGCCCTGCAGCCCAATGAAACCAATAGGGTTTATAAGTATGAACGGTCCGACTCGCACCGCTTTTCCTCGCACGGCTTAAAACCTCTAAGCGGTTTACCAGTACTCATGTCACAGGCTGTCGGTTTCTTGAAGTCCCGATGGGCGGGGCCGATTTTAACATGATATAAATGCCCATACCCTAACAGATATCAAAAGTGGGGCCGAGGTGTCTTTGGGGCCGAGATGTCTAGGGGCCGAGGTGACAGTAGGGCCGAGGTATCTAGGGCCGAGGTGACTAGGGCCGAGGTGTCTAGGGCCGACTTTGTTTTGGGCCGACCTGTCTAGGGGCCGAGGTAGTAGTGGGGCCGAAGTGTCTGGAAATCATTACAACAAACCAGTGAGTTTGTTTGTTTGTTTGTCTGATTTGAGGTTTAACGTCCCTTTAACACTGTATAGGTCATTTTGGAGACGTTGCTTCCAATTTTGTGGGACTTTTATCCGACATTGAGATGCTCAGCTTACTTACTTTACTTATCTGACAATGATGACTGATAAGTAATCTAAGTAAAGTAAGTAAATACCGCAAGACTGCTTATTTCGCTCATTTCTGGACAAAAATTGGATAAGTTGTGTAAGTAAACGACACAGAAGGCATGGATAGCGCATTTTGGTGAATTTCAGGACTCGGAGTATGAAGTATAAGCCTTAAATCATACTAAGCATCCATAGCACAAACAAGCAAAGCAATCAAAGATGACAACCCGCCAGTGACTGAAACATAATCAATCGCAGTAGTCAATGATTACAATCCACCAATGCTGAAACACAATCAAACTTGGCAATCAAAGGTGACAAACAAGAGGGCCATGGTGGTCCTATATCGCTCATCTGAGGTAACAGATTCAAAGTTTTAGGAAGTTCCAATCGTTACCCGCAGGACTTATGGCGATGACAAGGCCAAAACAGGTATTTACAGCAGTCATGGATACATATCTCTTTTGAGATATAGGCAGACATCACCAGTTTTAAAAACTTATCAGAACTTTTATTTCCAACCTACTTATACGTCAGTTTCAAGAAGATCCGATCAAAACTAAAGGACTTATGGTGATGACGAGGTCCAAAATAGGCATTGTCACCTAAGAAGGGGACGTGTAACTCTATATGAGTGATACGCTAACAAGGTTAGTTTCAAATTCATTCACGCTTTTATCCCTAACTTACTGGTATGTACATTTCAGGAAGATCCGTTCAAAAATTAGGGACTTGAGGTGATGACGTTGTCAAAAATTGACAGCTCTGCAATCAAAGGGACTTAATGCTGTGATAGACTGGCCCACCTCGCAAGTTTTCGAACTTATCCAATCTGTTATCCCCAACTTATTGATGTGTTGGTTTCTGGAAGATCCAGTTAAAGCTGAAGGATTTTCGGTGATGATAGGGTTCCAAATGGGCGTTTTTTAGCGAAGAATTTTGCATATCTATGGGTCATAAAGCAACCTAATAAGTTTTCGAACTCAGCTGTGCTTTTATCCCTGACATACTTACATGTAAGTTTCAAGAAGATCCGATAAAAACTGAAGGGGGTACGATGATGATAAGATCAAAAATAGGCATTTTCTGTGATCAAAGGGACGTAGCTCTATGATAGAGAGGTCGACCTCACCAGTTTTCAAACTCGTCCGACCTTTTATCCCTGACTTATATGTAAGTTTTATATACAGTTTTCGAACTCCTCTGAGCTTTTATCACCAGCCTACTTTTATGTAAGTTTCTGAAAGATCCGATCAAAACTGAAGTCGCTTCGGTGATTATAAGCATTTTCCCCATTGTAAGACTATGAGATTTTGTGGTTGCCATAGCGACCAAAGTTTTTATTCAATTTCGATAAAAAGCATTTGTCATCAGTGCCCTACCGGAGGCATGCTACAGACGAGAAATGATTGAGATCAGCCTGCATGCTGCAGAGATGTAACTGGTCAAAGTGGTGAGGGTCGGACGACGGATGGACAGACGAAGGACGACCTAAATCTTCATCACAGATTAGCTAAAAAGCACAGTCAAACTAAGCCAACGTAGATGACAATCCGCAAGTGACAGACGCATACTTACACGACAACTCGCCAGTGTCCGAAGCCCAATCAAACTAAGCAATCAAAGATAAAGATACATCAACATAAAACAACTTCACAGTAAACCCGCCAGTACAGACTAAGCAAACATACATGACAACCCGCCACTAAACGAAGTAAAATAAAACTAAGCAATCGAAGATTACAATCCGCCAGGCTGAAAAAAATATTAGACCTTCTAAGTGGTTAACCAGATGGTTTTCACCTCCGCGTTGAAGCACCATGCAGCGCAATCTATTTCGCCAAGTGTGAACTTTTGACAATGTTCTGATAAAACATATGGCCTCATTCTGCTGCAAACATATATGAGCCAGCGCATGACAAAACCTACAATAAGACCTATGCGCCCAATTAAGACTCAGATCAGCCTGCGCATCCGTGATAAGAGTCTTCGTTGTGCGCTCTAAGGATAGCTAAGGGCCCAATGCTCCTTCATGCAGCAAGATAAGTCTCTGGTTAGACTATATGGATGCGCAGGCTGATCTGATTCTTCGCTGGACGCACATGTCCTATTGTACGTTTTGTCATGCGCTGGCTCATATTTTAAGTGAAACCAATATGCCCTCTCAACTTATAAACCAGAGATCTTCAACGTATTCAAAACGATCTTTCGCACACTGTTACTGGCCGCCAAAGATCTGGACGTCCCAGCACGATGCCCAGAGAAGCCGACGAAATAAGGGAGTTGCTGCAGCGTAATACAAGGCATAGACTTAAAGGTTGGCTGACCGTTCCAAGGCGGTTCTTCTGTCGCGATTTATTTTTGTTATGGTTTGTCTTTGGGTGTTTGTGTCTCTTATATTATTTTATTTTGGATAGCCTATAAGCCATTTTGTGGGAAAGTAACTGTCCTTTTGGCTTTCCGCTATTGATGTTTCCATTAGGGTCTGTTGTTTCATGTTTGTGTTTCTTTCCCTTTGGTGTCTCTGATGGGAGCTGTGGGTTAATTGTATCGATTCCTGATCATTGCCTCCACTTCTATTCAGCATATCTACAGTACATTCGACTGTTACTACAAGTTTTTTCTCGCCGGATTCCCAGAATTCTAACAATGGAGCGACTTTAGAATCTGGCCGCCTAACCATTACCATTAGCCTTACCCTAATGACCTGACAAACCTGACCTAATCCAAACCTAACCCCTAACCCTAACCTAACCCTAACCACCAGTGACCTTCTCGTAACATACTAAAGTCAGTAAACAGTGGCGGACAGATTCTAAAGTCTTACCCTAACTATTAAACAGAACATCTGAGATTAGAAAATAGAAGTGAAGGCAATGTAGATCCGAACATTTTGTATCATTTTTCTTTTGGATTATATGCATAGCATATCAAAGTATCAGTTGTGAAAATTTTATCCTAATACTCGCATTAATAAATAAGTTATGAACCTTTTCCGGATACTTTTCGAACACTCCTCGTTCATGACGTGTAACCGATTAATGTCTTTCCTAAATAAGTGCATACATATAAAGTCCCACAAAATTGGGAGCAACTTCTCCAAAATGACCTAAATAGTGTTGACGGGGACGTAAAACCTCAATTTAAACAAACAAATCAAACAAACTGTTCGTCAATGTCTGTTGTTAGAACAAGTATGAGTAAAGTGGATTTTTTTTCTCAATACGATAACACACCCGTGCGATATAGAGCACTTTTCACATCTCCAAAATGGAAACTTTTCTGATGAAAATCCATGATTTTTTTCTTACAAATACTGCAAACATAGGTTGTGGGTGCTCGTAAGAACCGCCCCATGGAGCAAAAATAAGAAAAATAATGTATACCCTGTAAACCCAAGTTTTCTCTTTATAAAATGGGGTATAGGGGGTCTTCATTTCACGGATGTGTTCACATGATGAGTTGCTCCACTTTCATTATGTCCTAAACCCATTACGGTCTGTCTATATCGCGCTTAGCTAATTGAGCCGGCGCATGACAAAACCTACAATAAGACGTGCGCCCATCGAAGACTCAGATCAGCCTGTGCATCCATATAGTCTATCCAGAGACTTCTCTTGCTGCATGAAGGAGCATTGGGCCCCTAGCTATCCTTAGAGCGCACAACGAAGACTCTGATCAGACTGCGCGGATGCGCAGTCTGATCTGAGTCTTCGTTGGGCGCACATGTCTTATTGTAGGTTTTGTCATGCGCTGGCTCAATTAAAATGCATTAACCGTCTGGGAACAACAACAATAGAGCAATAGCGGGCTTCATTTTTGACTCTTAATTTTAATTCAGTATCATACACAAGAACTGCAATAGGTTTCCTAGCTCCACACAGAGGCATCCTATCGCCACACGGAGGCTTGCTATATGTTTTCACATGTCCGGACTCGTCTTCTCTGTCAGGTGTTGGTTTTTTTGGGGTAGCATATAAATCCTTACTAACCTACTATTTAGACATTTCAGTGCAATTTTGTGGAGCATTTGTTGTAAGAAATTGATCTGTGGTTATATGCATTTTCTTATAAATTATTTACGTATATTATTTACAAATAGTAACATCTCAAGATTAATCGCAAAAACACTCACTTCATTCACAGCCAATGATAATCATCACAAGAACACGCTTATATAATTTTGATCCCCTTAAACACCACTTTTATACAGTAAAACTGTGGTTTTCAAGGGTGGACATTTTATTATATCTGCTCACAAACATAAACTGTAGGTACACATTAGAACCGCCACGCCGATACGGTTCTAACGAGCACTCACAATCTATGTTTTGAGCAGAAATATGAAAAATGACAGAATTTTATATATGAAAATTTTAATTTTTTGGTGATAAAATTTTCAAAATATTTGAATAGGCATGTTTTCGTATTGGGTTTGACCAGTTGAAACTATTGAGTGTGACATCACGAAAACAGGCCTATATAATTTTGACCACCTTGAACCCCACTTTTATGTAGTAAAACTGGGGTTTACAGGGGTAAACCTTATTTTTCTTATTTCTGCTCTAAAATAGAGATTGTCGGTACTCGTTAGAACCGCCTCGATGAGGCGGTTCTAACGAGTACCAACAATCTATATTTTGAGCAGAAATAAGAAAACTATATCAAATTTTTTCATCTTAAAATTTTCATTTTTTCGTTGATAAAGGTCACAATGTATTCGTATAGGCGTGTTTGCGTAATGACCTTGGTTATTGGGTTGAGGAAATCATTTAGTTTTCATTGCAATCGCTGATTTTCTTTTTTCTTTCTTTTTCCGTTATTTTTAGTTTTTGGTAATGTAAGCATAACGTTCGTCTGAAAAGTTGGGTTGTCATTTGTCAGCTTAACCAGTATTTTATCTAATGTAGCAAAGACTCATATTCTTTCACTCAGTTACATCACATCAAACTTTTACAATTTTACAATGTATTTGTATAGGCGTGTTTTCGTAATGTATATTTTACGCACAATTTAGTAGCTATTAAATGATTGTTTTAGATAAATATGTATCTGTAATTTTCTACTAACTTGCCATGGAACTGTGAAAACAGACATGGATTTTTCCCATACATCACGAAAACACGCCTATATATTTTTGACCCCCTTGAATCCCACTTTTATATAGTAAAACTGGGGTTTCCGGGGGTATAGTTATTTGTCTTATTTCTGCACTAAAATATAGATTGTGGATACTCGTTAGAACCGCCTCAATGAGGCGGTTCTAACGAGTGCCCACAATCTATATTTAGAGCAGAAATGAGAAAAATATCACATTTTTTCATCATAAAATTTTCATTTTTTTCGGCGATAAAGGTGGCGATGTATTTGTATAGGCTTGTTTGCGTAATGAATGTATCGATGCTTTATTATTTTTTCTGCTTTTAGCTTTGATGTAGCTCAGATATTGTTGAAATGCGTCACATGGGGATTTCGTATGGGGCGCCGTTTTACTATTTAATCCGTATTTATAGATACTCCATAATTATTTATGGATATCCATAATTCGAATTATGGATATAGTTAAAGTAGTTGTAGTAGAAGTTGTAATAGTAGCAGAAGTAGTTAAAGTAGTAGTATTAGAAGTAGTAGTAGTAGTAGTAGTAGTTAAAGAAATTGTAGTAGAAGTTAAAGTAGTAGCAGTAGTAGTAGCATAACAGAAGTAATAGTAGGACAGGTAAAAGGAGTTAGCCTTTGACGTAGTAGTAGTAGTAGTAGTAGTAGTAGTAATAGTAGTAGTAGCAGTAGTAGCAGCAGCAGTAACAGTAGCAACAGGAGCTGTAGAAAAAGTAGTAGTAGCAGTAACAGTATTAGTAGTAGCAATAGCAGCAGCAGTAGTATATGTATTAGTAATAACAGTAGTTGCAGTAATAACAATAATAATAGCAAATGTAGCAACAATAGCAGCAGTATTAATGGTCGTAGTTGTAGTATGTGTAGTAGTAGTAGCAGTACTAGTTGTTGTTTTAGTAGTTGTAGTAGAAGTAGTAGTGGTGATGGTAGTAGTAGTAGTAGTAGTAGTAGTAGTAGTAGTAGTAGTAGTAGTAGTAGAAGTAGTAGTAGTAATAGTAGTAGTAGTAGTAAGAGAAGGAGCAGTAGTAGGAGGAGGAGGAGGTGTAGTAGTAGTAGCAGCAGCAGCAGCAGAGTACTAGTAGTAGTAGTGTTAGTAGTAGCACTAGTTAAAGTAGTTATAGTAGCAGTCAAAGTAGTTATAGTAGTAGTAGTAGTATTGGGATTAGTAATAGTAATGGTAGTAGAGTAGAAGTAGTAGCAGTAGTAGTAGTTGCAGTAGAAGTAGTAGTAGCAGTAGTGGTAGTAGTAGAAGTAGGATTTGTAGTAGTAGGAGAATAGCAGAAGTAGTATAAGGACAGCTAATAGTAGTATCCTTTGAAGTTGTAGTATTAGTAATAGAATTAGTACTACTAGTAGCAGTCGTAGCAGAAGCAGTGGCAGCAGCAGCAGCAGAAGTAGTAGCAGTAATAATATTGGTGATAGCAACAACAGCAGGAGTAGTAGCAGTGATTGCAGATATAATAATAGAAGTAGTCGTAGTAGTAGCAGTAATAATATTAGTAGTAGCAACAGCAGCGACAGTAGTAGTAGTTTTAGTAGCAGTAGTAGTAGTGGCAGCAACAACGACTGTAGTAGCAATAGTAGTTGTAGTAGTAGTAGAAGTAGTAGTAGTAGTCGTTGTAGTAGCAGTAATAATATTAGTAGTAGCAACAGCAGCGACAGTAGTAGTAGTTTTAGTAGCAGTAGTAGTAGTAGCAGCAACAGCGGCTGTAGTAGCAATAGTAGTTGTTGTAGTAGTAGTAGTAGTAGTGGTAGCTGTAGTCGTAGTAGTAGTGGTAGCCTTTGTAGTAGCAGAACCATGCAACCTTATCCGTTTCTTAAAGCCCCGATGGGTGGGGGGGGGGCGAAGAAAAAGAGGCAGCAACAGCAACAGTAGTAGTATTAGTTCTTGTAATAGTAGAAGTAGTAGTAGTAGTAGTAGTAGTTGTAGTAGATATATAGCATTAGTAATAGTATGACACATAATCATACTTGCATTTGAAGAAGTAGTAATAAGAGTAGAAGTAGCAGTAGCAGCAGAAGAAGTAGTTGTAGCAGTAATAAAATTAGTAGTAGCAGTAGTAGCAGTAGTTGCATTAGTAGAAGCACCGGTTGTAATAATAATAATAATAATAACACCTGCAGCAACAGTAGTAGTGGTAATAGTACCAGATGTAGCAGTGATAGTAGTAGTTGTGGCAACAGCAGCAGTAGAAGTAGTAGAAATAGCAGTAATAATATTAGTGGTAGCAACAGCAGCAGGAGTAGTAGTAGTAGTTGTAGATATAATAATAGTAGTAGTTGCAGTAGTAATAGTAGAATTGTAGTAGTAGCAGTAGCAACAGTAGTAGTGTAAGTAGTAGCAGTAGCAGTAACAATATTAGTAGTAGCAACAGCAGTAGTAGTAGTTGTTGTATCAGAAGTAGTAGTTGTAAAAGCAGTAGTAGAAGAGGTAGTAGTAGCTTTAGTTGTAGTTAATAAGTAGTAGTAGAACCCTGCAACCTTATCTGTTTCTCAAAGCCCCCATGGGAGGGGGCGAAGAAAGAGAAGCAGCAGCAGCAGCAGCGGCAGCGGCAGCGGCAGCAGCAGCAGCAACAGTAGTAGTAGCACTAGGAGTAGTAGTAGTAGTAGTAGTAGTAGTAGTAGTAGTAGTCATAGTAGTTGTAGTAGAGGTAGTAATAGTAGTAGTAGTAGTTGTTGTTGTTGTAGAAGTAGTAGTAGTAGTAGTAGAAAAAGTAGTAGTAGTAGTGGTAATAGGAGGATTAGTAATAGTAGGAGCATAGAGTAATAATAGTAGGACAGGTAATAGTAGCAGCATTGGAAACAGTAGTATTAGTAATTGAAATAGTAGTAGTAGTCGTAGCAGTAGCAGTGGCAGCAGCACTAGAAGTAGTAGTAGAAGCAGTAATATTATTAGTGGTAGCAACAGCAGCAGGAGTAGTAGCAGTAGTTGTATATATAATGATATTAGTAGTTGCAGCAGTAATAGTAGTAGTAGTAGTCGTAGTAGTAGCAGTAGAAGCAGCAGTAGTATAAGTAGTAACAGTGGCAGTAATAATATAAGTAGTAGCAACAGCAGCAGTAGTAGTAGTTGTTGTATCAGAAGTAGTTGTTGTAAAAGCAGTAGTAGTAGTAATCTGTTTCTGAAAGACCCGATGGGTGGGGCACAGAAAATTGCAGCAGTAGTAGTAGTAGTAGTAGTAGTAGCACTAGCAGTAGTAATAGCTACAGCAGTAGTTAAAGTAGTAGTAGTAGCAGTTTAAGTAGTTGTAGTAGTAGTATTAGTAGATAGTAGTAGCAGGAAGTACGATTAGTAGTAGAAGGAGCATAGCAGTAGTAATAGTAGGACAGATAATAGTAGTAGCCTTTGAAGTAGTAGTATTAGTAGTAGAAGCACTACTAGTAGAATTCGTAGCAGTAGCAGTAGCAGCAGAAGTAATAGTATTAGCAGTAATAATATTGGTGATAGCAACAGCGTCAAGAGTAGGAGCAGTGATTGTAGATATAATAATAGTAGTAGTCGAGTAGTAATAGTAGTAGTCGTAGTAGTAGCAGTAGCAGCAGCAGCAGTAATATAAGTAGGAGCAGCAGCAGTAATAATATTTGTGGTAGCAACAGCAGCGACAGTAGCAGCAGTGGTTACACTACTCGCCTGGTAAACCAGGGATCGCAGGATCGATCCCGGGCTTCTCCAGACTTTCGGATGAGTCTTTAAACCGAGGTCCCGTCTCCGTATGACCTAAGCTGTTGGTGGGACGTAAAACTCGAACATTCACTCACTGTAAAAGGGTCGACAAACAAACACGCGGCCTGTCACATAACATCCATGCTATAACCATTTTTCTTGTATTTCGTAACAATTTTCCTGATTTAACCAGAAACTTTATCATTACCTAGTCGTCATCTGAATTTATAAACAAAATCCCCATAAACTTCAGTGTTGCAGAAGTGTCTTCAAGTCATCATCTGAATTTATAAACAAAATCCCCATAAACTTCAGTGTTGTAGAAGTGTCTTCAAGTCGTCATCTGAATTTATAAACCAAATCACCATAAACTACAGTGTTGCAGAAGTATGGAAAGCCATGGCTGTCTTAAGGTCAGTATGTGCAAGTTGGTAGACGCAGTGGTCAATATATTTGATCAAATGCATATTTTACTGGATCAGATTTATAAATCATTCAGTAGTGGAGTCATAGAATTGGGTGCAAACAACAAACTACTGTGTGCATTGGTTATGATATTTGGTCGGCGTAGCATATTATCCAATGAACTGCATATAGCAGTTGATGGTGGTGCCATAATACTGGATTCAGCGGATAAATTATTGCGTGTACAAATTATGATATTTGGTTTAAATAAGACAGTATTAGACTCCTTCACCATTGCACTCAGTGCAATAAATATAACATTTGGTAAATTTTTAAGCTGGTATACGTAAAGGTCGAACTATATTATTTGTTTAATATTTTACTGGGTTAAATGTATAAAATATTGGGTAGTGGCGTCATAGTATTTGATGCAGCCAACCTACTGGTGTAGAAACTGGTTACAATATTTGGCCAGTTTTGCATTTTATTTGATCCAACACATAAAACACTTGGTGTTGGTAACGTAGTATTGGATGCATTTGTCATAATACTGAGTAAAGTGTATACAGGGATTGGTTCGAAGGGCACTTTATTTGGTCAAAACATTTAATTGGACAGGTGTGGTATGAATATTACTGGGTGCAAGCAACATATTAATGTGTGCATTGATTATAATAATTGGTCAGCAACATTTTTTTTATCAAATGCATACATCAATGGCTGTTGATGCTATGATACTAGTCACATCAGGCAATCTTTTTTGTGTTATAATAATAGTATTTGATTTAAATACAAAGTATTTGATTCATTTGTCATACCCTTCAGTGTAGTAACTATAATATTGGATAAGAAGAGCATTTTATTTGGTGGTAAAATATACCATTGTATATGCTCACCATATTATTGGATTGTTTCAGCATAATAGTCAGAGTAAAAGTCATAATATTTGGTCGTTTTGTCATAGCATTAGCAGCAGCGCTCCTGATAAAAGCCGGACCGGACTAAAACCCGGAACCGCAACGGTTTCTGGTCAACTCGTACCCGAGTCAACTCGTACCCACACACATAATTGATGATTCGTTTAATGAACGGACAGACGGACGGACAGACAGACACACTGGCGGGTGGAGATAGATGGATGGATGGATGGATGGACGAACGGACGGACAAATGAACGGACGGACGAGAGAGAGAGAAGAGAGAGAGAGAGAGAGAGAGAGAGAGAGAGAGAGAGAGAGAGAGAGAGAGAGAGAGAGAGAGAGAGAGAGAGAGAGAGAGAATGATTAAATGGATATTATTTTGGTTACTACTTTTGATTTAATTAGCACTTCGGCTAAACACAACACCATATTTTCTGCTCAAAAACATAGATTTACTGAGGCGGTTCTAACGAGTACCCACACACTATGTTTTGAGCAGAAATACGAAAAGTAGCCGAATTTTTTATTTGAAAATTTTCATTTTTTGGCGGTAAACTTTTAAATATATTTGAATAGGCCTGTTTTCATAATGATTCTTACAGATTCCCACCCATAAACCGTACATATTCTTGTTCCTTATTATAAGACACATTAAGTGACACCAGCCTGGTGGTCCCCGGGTGCCCAGGCCCACGCCTCACCCCTTTACTCCATTAAAAAGCCATATATCTCAGAAACCGTTCAGATCTCAACCCTAAACCATAAATATTCTTGTTCCTTATGATAAGATGCATTCATTGACACCAGCCTGGGTGTCCCCGGGCCATGCCTGGGCCCTGCCGCACCCCCCCCCACTTCATAAAGGGCATTATATCTCAGAACTTTTACAGAGTCTCACCCGTAAACCATATATATTCTTGTTCCTTATGATAAGACACATTGAGTGACACCAGCCTGGTGGTCCCCCGGGATGCGCCGGCCCATGCCTCTCCCCTTTATTTCATTAAAAGCCATATATCTTAGAAACCGTTCAGATCCCCACCCCTTAACCATATATGATTCGTGTTCCTTATGATAAGACTCATTCAGTCACACTAACCTGGGGGTCTCTTTGTGCGGGGGCAATGTGCTGGGGCAATGTCCCGCCCCTCCACTTCATAAAAGACCATATATTTCAGAAGCCATTCAAATTATCCCCAACCTCTAATCATATACATTCTTGTTCCTTGTTATTAAACACATTCAGTCACACCAACTTGGGCGGGCATGGGGTGGGGGATATGAAAGGGCCATTCATCTCCCCTCCACTTCATAAAAAGGTGTCATATCTCAGTGACCATACAGATCCCACCCCATAACCATATATGTTTTTGGCCCTTATTCAGTGACAACACTCTTAGGCTTTCTTGGATGCGCCGGGACCATGCCCCAACCTCCCACTGCTTAAAATGCCTTATATCTCATGAACCATACAGATCCCCACCTCTAAACCATATATAGTCTTTTTCAACAGATGATAAAGACGCATTTAGAGATACCAACCAAGGCTCCAATGAGTCCATGCCCCAACCCCTCTAATGCATAAAAGGCCTAATATTTCAGATACAGTCCACACGGGTGCTCATTTGGGTAAGGGGTGGGATGGGGGCTCGTTTGGTAGACATTATAATTGATAGATTAAAATCGTATCATGTTAAAATATATGGCTGTCATTTGGCAGTGCCCATCCGAGTTCTGTTTTTTTTTACTCCAGTGGGTCGCCAGCTTCAACAAAGGGATTTTAACACAATACGAGAGAAAGTACTGTCCTGCTATAGTGCATTTGTAAAACTTCCAGTTGTCGTTAGAGCAATATTCTAACTGCATAGAATGTTTCTCCATTCCCCTTTGACATAACTCTGATGCACCAGGTAAACAAAGCCGTGAAATCTGTACCTTGGTAAGTCCAGTTCATATAGGGAAAAGTGGGGCCGCAGGGGTACACATTATTTTTTCTTATTTGCAAAAGATACTTTGAGAGCATAAATAAATTGTGAGTACTCGTTAAAACCGTCTGAATTCGGCGATTCTAATGAATACATAATAAATGTGCAGTACTCGTTTTAACCGCCAAACTGAGGCGGTTCTAACGAGCACCTACAATCTAGGCTTTGGTACGGTTCAAACGAGTACCGTCAATCTATGTGTTTTGGATCACCGAGAGGTGGTTCAAACTAGTACCAACCTTCTAAGCAACTAAAAAAATGTCTGCTCAGTAAAAATACATTGAGGGTACTCGTTAGATATATTGTATGTACTCGTTAGAACCGCATCATTGAAATGGTTCAATCGAGTACCACAGATAGACAATGAGGTCTGACAAGTACCTTCAATCTGTGTTTTGAGGCGGTTCTAACGAGAACTCGGAATACATGTATATGTTCTGGAGCAGTAATTAACACACTATCAAACGATACCTCCTCTGAAGCCACTGGGTCGATTGGGACCAAATTTCATCTGTAGTATCCTTGATTGAAAGTTTATGGGGGGGAGGGGGTGGTTATAGGAAATTCGGCTCTTTAGTTTGGTTACCACGGCAACTTAGAGTGCCACAGGTTTATGATGGGTAAATTCGAAAAATGAAATTTGGTGCCAAGCCATTGCAGATATTTTGACAAAACTTGGATAGTCATCTACCTGATGTATGATTTTTGTGCCCACCTCTCATTTTGATTAGTTGGCATGGCGATGGACAGGCTCAAAACTGAAAAAATATTCAAAAATCAACTCCTCGGAAGCCATATTGTATTTAAGGCTGATACTGTGCAGAAAGGTTCTTTGTATAAGCTTCTACAAAATTTGTGTTTTTATTGCCATTGCTCAAGAACCTTGGAAAAATTGAAAAATGGCATTCGTTGCAGATATTTTGATTAAACTTTTACAGAAAGGTTCCTTGAATAGTGCTCTCTAGACAAGTGACTTATGTGTCAACCACTCAATTTAATAGCTTGTCATGGCAACTAAAAGTCGTAAAATATTCCGTTTTGGTGACCCAGTGATAACTCCTGGGATAGGTTCATGAAACTTCACAGAAGAGATGGATGCACAGACAACTGTAATATCACTTACGGCTGACCAGTTTCATAAAAGTAAACTTCAAAGCCTGTATAAGTAATTATAAGGGAAGCTTAACGTGCCGGAGGGGGGGGGGGGGGGGGGGGGGCACGTTATGTTAATTCCGTGACGTGTACATACTGAATAACAATGCGTAGGGATAAAGATCTTTTCTTTCTCTTTCCTTCTAACGACACTATCTGTTTTCATTTGATAAAATAGGAGCATTGAACATTGTGTATTTTGGCTCCCTATTCGAGCAGTCCGCAATATGGCTATTAACAGGTATTTTACATAGTGCCTCATATCGGATATGATGGTTGTGTAAGGTAGTCCTTTCCGGAAATTATTTGTCTCCCCTCAATATTGTTCATCATAACTTTTGCATGAATAACGTAAATGACATTTGTGATGTGCGTGATATGTTTTCATTTACGTTAAAATCTTGTTTTTAAATTTTACTAAGGAATTTTCTACGACATATTTGCACGACCCACATCTAGTTTCACTGCATTTGCTTACAGCAAATGCTTCAGGTTTTGTTTATGTCCCCAACTTCGGAGAAGTTGACGGGGCATATTAGTTTGGTCCTGTCTGTCCGTCCACCCGTCCTTCCGCCCGTCCGAAACATTATAATGGCTTGAGCTAATATCTTGAAATTTCATATTTGGGAAGAGCATGCAAAACAATGGACCAGATTTTTTTCTTTTTCATCATTTGACTTTGCCATTATAACAATAGGAAAACACTGCCAACAAAATATCAGGTGAACCGCTTGAGTTAGGGTCCTGATATTTGGCAGACAGTTTGGGATCAATGTTTCTTGCACACCAGACAATGAAATCCGTGATTTTACCCTGGGATAGAAATGTATGTTCTGACCCTGGTGTTCCGACCCATTATCGAATATTCCCGCGTGTTTGATAAATGTACTGGTTGAATACGACCTCGGATGCACCGTCGTTAAGGTTGACGTCATGCACGTTACGTGACGTCACTAAACATTCCTGTAGTGTCATCACAATATGGCGGACGTTGGCAACCGAAGTGACTGCAGCATTAAAAATCCGCGCTAAGTAATGGAAGGTATGCAAGAAAAAGAATCCAATATGGGTGTGAGGGGTGGATAGAAAAATCCGTCCCTCGGGATCACTGTCCGGCATCACTCGGCAAGCCTCGTGATGCCGGACAGTGTTCCTCGGGACAGATTTTTCCATCCACCCCTCACACCCATATAAGATTCTTATAGTATATGACCTGACTAACTTTTGACGAAATTCCGCAAAACTGTACTGAGTTATACCTCCTTTTTCGACAGAGTGCTACCAGAGCTTGCCGTCAGCACATCTCTTCTTTATGGCTATCCTCCCAAACGGTTACGTGCTGCTGCTCTCGGAAAAAGGCTGCAGAAAGGAGAAGAGTGCCATGCAGCAATTTTAGCGCTACCGGTGCGTAATTGAGGACTTAGAAGAACCCGGCGTTGGTGGACCATACACTGGATTGAGCGATGTCGGCTGTTTGACCACTTCCTCACACCCTTCCAAGAGCTTAAGAGGGAGTTTTTTTTTGTTTTGTTTTGATGGAGGTTTTACGTCCCCGTCAACACATGTTTAGGTCAGTTTGGGGACGTTGCTTCTCTCTTTCGTGGAACTTTTACCCGACTGTGGGATGAAATGACATTCCAAGCGCTACCGTCCGCTGAAACAAAAGTGTAGTTTTGTTAATTGACGGCCTGACACGCACAACTTTAGCTGGGCTGGCTTAGACCTGCCAAGAGGTATTACCAGTATCTTGTTTTCGGTCGGCTTCAGCTCTGCCGGTCAGGAAGTAATTTGCAACCACATCTTTTTCTAAAGCCCCAATGAGTGTGGGCCTAATGGTGATTATATCGGTTACATCAGTATAAGTCGACATAGGGGCAACAGGGGTCTTCACCTTCCCATTCGACTTTTTTTTTGGTGTCTCTCTTGTCAATTTAAGGCCCCCGATCACCGAGACTTTATAAATAGTTGTTGATGCAGATTACTTTCTGACAGAGCTGAATCTGACCGAAAACTTGATACGGGTAATACCACTTAGAAGGTTCAGCAGTGCGAGTCGGTCGTCCAACAACAAAAACTTCACTTTTTGACACTACTGTCATACTTTATACACGCCAACTATCACACTGTATACTACTGTTCTACTTCATACACGCCCACCATCGGACTGTACGCAACTGTTCTACTACATAAACGCCCACTACCAGACTGTACACTACTTTTCTACCACATACACGCCCACTATCAGACTGTACACTACTCTACTACATACACGCCCGCTATCAGACTGTACACTAATGTCCTACTACATACACGCCCACTATTAGACTGTACACTACTGTTCTACTACCTACACGCCCACTATCAGACTGTACACTAATGTTCTACTACATACACGCCCACTATCACCCTGTATACTACTGCTCTACTACATACACGCTCACTATCAGTCTGTACACTACCGTTCTACTACATACACGCCCACTATCACCCTGTATACCACTGTTCTACTACATACATGCCCACTATCAAACTGTAAACTACTGTTCTTCTCATATACGCCCACTACCAAACTGTGCACTACTGTTCTACTACGTACACGCCCACTATCAGACTGTACACTACTGTTCTACTACATACACGCCCACTATCAGACTGAACACTACTGTTCTACTACATACACGCCCACTATCATCCTGTATACTACTGTTCTACTACATACACACCCACTAAGAGATTGTATACTACTGTTCTACTACATACACACCCCTACCAGACTGTACACTACTGTTCTACTTCATACACGCCTTCTTCCAGACTGAACACTACTGTCCTACTACACACGTCAACTATCAGACTGTACACTACTGTTCTACTACATACATGCCCACTATCAGAATGTACACTACTGTTCTACTACATAAACATCCACTATCAGACTGTACACTGCTGTTCTTCTACATACAAGCCGACTATCAGACTGTACACTACTGTTCTACTACACATGGGCCTACTATCAACCTATTTACTACTGTTCTACTATATACACGCTCATAATCAGACTGTACGCTACTTTTCTACTACATACACGCCCACTATCAGACTGTACACTACTGTTCTACTACATACACACCCCATATCGGACTGTACACTACTTTTCGACTACATACAAGCTCACTATCAGACTCTATAGTACTGTTCTACTACATACACGCCCACTATACGACTGTATACGACTGTTCTGCAACATACACGCCCACTACCAGACTGAACAATACTTTCCTACTACATACACTGCCACTATCAGACTGTACACTATTGTTCTTCTAAATACATGTCCAACACCAGACTGTACACAACTATTCTACTACATACACGCCCACTACCAGACTGTACACGTCTGTTCTACTACATACATGACCACTTTCAGACTGTACAGTACTGTCCTACTACATACACGCTCACTATCAGACTGTACACTACGGTTCTACGACATTCACGCTCATTATCAGACTGAACACTATTGACAACATATGTGTCCACTATCACCCTGTACACTACTGTTGAACTACCTACACGCCACCTGTAAGACTGTTTACTACTGTTCTACTACATACACGCCCAGTATAAGACTGGTTACTACTGTTCTACTACATACACGCCCACTATCAGACTGTACACTACTGTTCCGCTACATAAATGCCCACTATCAAACTGTACACTTCTGTTCTACTACATACATGACCACTTTCAGACTGTACAGTACTGTCCTACTACATACACGCTCACTATCAGACTGTATACTATTGTTCTACTACATACACACCCACTATACGACTGTTTACGACTGTTCTACCACATACACGCCCACTACCAGACTGAACACTACTTTCCTACTATATACACGTCCACTATCAGACTGTTCACTATTGTTCTACTAAATACATGTCCAGCACCAGACTGTACACTACTGTTCTACTACATACACACCCACTACCAGACTGTACACTACTGTTCTAATACATACACGCCCACTTTCAGACTGTACAGTACTGTCCTACTACATACACGCTCACAATCAGACTGTGCACTACTGTTCTACGACATTCACGCTCACTATCAGACTGAACACTATTGACAACATATGTGTCCACTATCACCCTTTACACTACTGTTGTACTACATACACGCCCTGTCCGCTCCGGGGAACGGGAGGTCTCGGGTTCGATCCCGGGCCGCGACATACCAAAGTCGTTAAAAATGGTACTAGCTGCTCCTCGTTTGGCACTCAGAATTACGGGGTAGAGCTAGGACTGGTCGATCCAGTGTCAGGATAATGTGACTGGTTACTACTGTTCTACTACATACACGCCCACTATCAAACTGTACACTACTGTTCTACTACATACACGCCCACTATCAGACTGTACTATACTGTTCTACTGCATACACACCCACTATCAGATTACACTACTTTTCTACTACATACATGATGCCAACTATCAGACTGTACACTACTGTTCTATTACAAATGTGCCCACTAACACCCTGTATACTTCTGTTCTTCTGCATGCACGCCCACTATCAGACTGTTTACTACTGTTCTACTACATACATGTCCACTATCATACTCTACACTTCTGTTCTACACATACAAGCCAACTATCAGACTATACACTACTGTTTTACTACATAGAAGCCTACTACCAGACTGTACACTACTGTTCTTTTACACACACGACCGCTATCAGACTGTACACTACTGTCCTACTACATAAATGTCTACTATCAGACTGAACACTACTGTTCTACTACATACACGCCTTCTATCAGACTGTACACTATTGTTCTACTACATACACGCCCACTATCAGACTGTATACTACTGTTCCACTACATACATGCTCACTATCAGACTGTTTACTACTGTACTACTACATACATGCCCACTATACGACTGTTTACTACTGTTCTACTACATACACGGCCAATACCAGACTGTATACTACTGTTCTACTACATACACGCCCACTACCAGACTGTGCACTACTGTTCTAGTGCATACACGCCCACTATCAGACTGTACACTACTGTTTTACTACATGCATGTCCACTACCAAACTGTACACTACTGTTCTACTTCTTACACGCCCACTCCGGACTTTACACGACTGTCCTACTACATACATGCCCACTATTAGACTGTACACTACGGTCCTACTGCATAAAAGCCCACTATCAGTCTGTACACTACTGTCCTACTACATACACGCTTACTGCCAGACTGTACACAACTGTTATACTACATACTCACCAACTATCAGACTGTACACTACTATTCTACTACATACACGCCCACTATCAGACTGTACACTACTGCTGTACTACATAAAAGCCTACTATCACAATGTATACTACTTTTTTACTGCATACACGCCCACTATCAGACTGTACACTACTGTTTTACTACATACACGCACACTACCGGAATGTACACTACTTTCCTACTAGAAGCATGCCCACTATCAGATTCTACACTACTGTCATAGTACATACATGCCCACTATCAGACTGTGCACTACTGTTCTACTACATACACGCCCACTATCAATCTGTACACTACTGTTCTACTACATATACGCCCACTATCACCCTGTGTGCAACTGTTCTACTACATACACGCCCACTATCAGACTGTTGACCACTGTTCTGCTACATAAACGCCCACTATCAGAATGTTTACTTATGTTCTACTACATACACGCGCACTATCAGACTGTACACTCTTAATCTACTACATACACGCCCACTATCAGAGTGTACACTACTGTTCTGCTACATACACGCCCACTAGCAGACTGTACACTACTGTTCTACTACATACACACCCACTATCAGACTGTACACTACTGTTTTACTACATACACGCCCACTATCAGACTGTACACTACTGTTCTACTACATACACACCCACTATCAGACTGTACAGCAATTATTGCATAAGTAGTTGCATACCCACTGTGATGTTTTAGCTTCCATTACGCTAATGAAGAATGTGATATTTCACGACCGGCAGAAAAAGCAACCGACTGAAGTCGGTTGATTTCTTAGAGAGCCCTAAAATCACCGTGTCATTCTGTCATTCGGTCATTCTGTCAGTCTGTCCGTCCGTAACCCGTTTGCGAAATGGTGATAGTGACTTAACCGCTTGGAATATTTAAACAATTTTTGGCATACTGATAGATATCAATGAGATCTAACCAATGAACTTGCGAAATATTACATTCCATTTAGTATAGCCTCGCCGAGGCAAAAAATGTGAAAATTTTCGAACTGCTTCTCCCCGGAAACCGTTGGGCCGATTGAAATCAAATTTCATATGAAGCCTCTATGGGATGGGGGAAACCAAAATTTGCTCATGGGGTCCAGGTAACATGACCAAAATGGCCGCCAAGCCAAATATGGTCTGTCTGTCTGTCCGTCCGTAACCCGTTTGTGAAAATTGGTGATAGTGACTTAACCGCTTGGAATCTTTAAACAATTTTGGCATACTGATAGATATCAATGAGAAAAATGTGAAAATTTTCGAACTGCTTCTCCTCGGAAACCGTTGGGCCGATTGAAGTCAAATTTCATATGGAGCCTCTATGTGATGGGGGAAACCAAAATTTGCTCATGGGGTCCAGGTCACATGACCAAAATGGCCGCCAAGCCATATATGGTAAAAACCCTTCAAAAATAGTCTTCTCCAGAACCACTGGGCAGATTTCCACGAAACTTGATAAAAAGCATCTGGGATGTAGGCCCATCATAAATTGCTAAAATGGTGACCCTGGGTTGACCTTGACCTTCTTTAGGTCCGTCCGTAACCCGTTTGTGAAAATTGGTGATAGTGACTTAACCGCTTGGAATATTTAAACAATTTTTTGCATACTGATAGATATCAATAAGATCTAACCAATGAACTTGCGAAATATTACATTCCATTTAGTATAGCCTCGCCGAGGCGAAAATGTGAAAATTTTCGAACTGCTTCTCCTCGGAAACCGTTGGGCCGATTGAAATCCAAATTTCATATGAAGCCTCTATGGGATGGGGGGAACCAAAATTTGCTCATGGGGTCCAGGTAACATGACCAAAATGGCCGCCAAGCCATATATGGTCTGTCTGTCTGTCCATCCGTAACCCATTTGTGAAAATTGGTGATAGTGACTTAACCGCTTGGAATCTTTAAACAATTTTTGACATACTGATAGATATCAATGAGATCTTACCAATGAACTTGCGAAATATTATATTCCATTTAGTATAGCCTCGCCAAGGCGAAAAATGTGAAAATTTTCGAACTGCTTCTCCTCGGAAACCGTTGGGCCGATTGAAATCCAAATTTCATATGAAGCCTCTATGGGATGGGGGAAACCAAAATTTGCTCATGGGGTCCAGGTCACATGACCAAAATGGCCGCCAAGCCATATATGGTAAAAACTCTTCAAAAATAGTCTTCTCCAGAACCACTGGGCAGATTTCCACGAAACTTGATAAATAGCATCTTGGACGTAGGCCCATCATAAATTGCTAAAATGGTGACCCTGGGTTGACCTTGACATTTGTGCCTAGGTCAAACTTTGACACATATGCTTTTGTATTGGAAAAGCGAGAATGCATTTTATCCTTCAAACGATTCAGAATACAGTACTAAAGTATTAGATATATTTTTGCTCCTTACGATAAGGCACATTTATTGGGGGAACCGTTTAGGTCCAGGTCACATGACCAAAATGGCCGCCATACCCATATATGGTAACACTCATAAAGCTAAAAGCATCCGGCGGGTCGTGCACTTCAGCTGAAGCACTGGTTTTAACAACGCTTACATTTTTATGCATTATAGGTATCTGCTGATATATAATATGGTATTTAATACATGTGTCGCAGAAAAGCATATGCAGTGCATGATTTTATATTGCATATAAAATCAATACAGCTCTGAAGTCACTTTCTGGACTTTATCGACACTTCTTGTCGACATATTCATGTCGATTAGACATCCGGTTAGTTGGAATGCATTAACAATACTTTACTTAACAGAAGCCGAAAAGGTTTGTTCTGAGAAGCTTTCTTCTTGACTGCAGAGAAATGAAAGAAACGTGTGTTATAGCAATTTATTACCGTAAGATAGTTTTACAATCCTTGTAATGATAGAATCCCTATAATGATGCGACAGTTTATCAAAATGGCGTGTGTATGTGTATATAGTCCTGTTTTGGACATTGGTGCTTTATTCTGTTTTTATAGCATCGTGATCGCCTTGATGGGGAAGAGAGAGCTGATTGCTTTGCTTTTTGTTGGATATATATTATATTCGAGATTTGTTCTTTGTTCCATGGGTAGGTTGTGTACTGTCATTGTGGTACTTTCTGGTCAACGTCTTTAGTATTTGATGATTTTTTAATCAGATGAGGTTTATATCTACCAGTTGTAGAAATACATAATATACCACCACATTGCACTGATTGCTTTTCCGTGGGTTTCAGGATTAGAGACATTTGAGGCAAGTCTAAAAGAACAAATGTTACTGTCTAAAGTTTCGCGAAAAGTCATTTCAGCGTTTTGTTACATGTATATGGTAAATTATACAACTGGGAGATATCATCTTCATCTGAAAAAGTCATACATTCACAATATATTTTGACAAGCTGTCTCATGTCGTAAAAAAGATTGTAAAACCATTTTGAGGATATTATCTCAAAGTAATAAATTGATATAGAACAGCTTTTGTTGCCTTCTCTACAACCAGAAAGAAAGGGTCTGAGAAAAAAAAAACTGTTCTGTTTCTATTAGAGATGTTTCACGAGCATCGATAATCGAGGGTAGAGCGTCGAGGATCGATGTGAAGGCAGCGTATCGCTAATCATACGATGTTAAACAAACTAAATTAACAACCATCGCGTTGACTGATATATAATCCGTTAAAGAAAAAAAGAGAAAAAAAGTAAATAGATTTAATATCGTTTGCTCTGAAATACCAAACAAATCAATAACATTCTAGCCAGTTTTATAGGGACGGGAAACCTTGCTTCTATCTGTTAGACGCCAGCTTTCTACATAATTCATTATACTAAGTTAAGTCAGACGTACCTAGCAGGATTTGCCTGATCATATCTAAAAGGGGGACGATCTGCCGATGGAAACTATTTCCATCATAAATAAAACTAGAAAATGTGTTTGTAAAACACTAGGCCCCTAAGTATATGCTTGTCTGTAAAGTATGGATAAAATGACAAAGTTCAACAAGGTTTCTCAAGGCCACCTGCCAATTATCATCAGTCTAGTTACGTCCAAAAAGGGGCGTAATTCAGGAAAACATTTACAGATTTTTTTTGAAGTTAATTAGGTCATCTACACATTGGTCCCAAACAGTATGCCAAATATCATGAGCCTCAAGGGGTCCTCCAGATATTTTGTTGACAAAATTTCCTAGAGCCGCAATGCATGTCTATAAAGGGGCATAATTCAGTCAAAACATTACTGAATTCCGTCAAAAGTTAATCAGGTCATTTACATATTAGTCCCAGACTGTATGCCAAATATCATGCGACTATCTCAAGCAGTTCGCCAAATTTTTTGTTAACAAGGCTCTCTTTAGCAACAATGCGTTAGTCCAAAACGCGGACATAATTCAGTCAAAAATTTACAGAATTTCGTCAAAAACAATCAGGTCATCTACACATTAGTCCCAGACTGTATGCTAAATATCATATGCCTATCTCAATCGGTTCTACATGTATTTTGTTGACAAGGTTTCCTATGGTTGCAATGCATGTCCGAAAAAATCATAATTTAGTAAAAAATGATATGGAATTTCATCAAAAGTTAACCAAGTCATGTACACATTAGTCCCAAACAGTATGCCAAATAACATGAAACTAGCTCAAGCGGTCCTCCAGATATTTTGTTGAAAAGGTTGTCCCATTGTTATAATGGCAGTCGAAAAAGGAGGTATAACTGAGTACATTTTTTACGGAATTTCGTCAAAAGTTAATCAGGTCATCTACGCATTGATCCCAAACTGTCTGCCTAATATTAGGAGCCTAACTCAAGCGGTTCACCTGATATTTTGTTGACAGTGCTTTCCTATTGTTACAATGGCAAAGTCAAGTCTGATGAAAAAGAAAAATAATCGGGTCCATTGTTTTCATGCTCATCCCGAATATGAAATTTCAAGATATTAGCTCAAGCCATTATAATGTTTCGGACGGGCGGAAGGACGATGGACGGACGGACAGGACCAAACCAATATGCCCCGTCAACTTCTCCGAAGTTGGGGACATAAACAAACCTGAAGCATTTGCTGTAAGCAAATGCAGTGAAACTAGATGTGGGTCGTGCAAATATGTCGTAGAAAGTTCCTTAGTAAAATTTAAAAACAAGATTTTAACGTAGATGAAAACATATCACGCACATCACAAATGTCATTTACGTTATTCATGCAAAAGTTATGATGAACAATATTTAGGGGAGACAAATAATTTCCGGAACAGAACTACCCTACACAACAATCATATCCGACATGAGGCACTAGGTAAAATACCAGTTAATGACCATATTGCGGACTGCTCGAATAGGGAGCCAAAATACACAATGTTCAGATTTTTTCAAATGAAAACAGATAGTGTCGTTAGAAGGAAAGAGAAAGAAAAGCTCTTTATTCCTACGCATTGTTATTCAGTATATACACGTCACGGAATTAAAGTAACGTGACCCCCCCCGGCACGTTAAAACTTCCCTTATAATTACTTATACAGGCTCTGAAGATTACTTTTATGAACCCGGTCAGCCGTAAATGATATTACAGTTGTCTGTGCATCCATCTCTTCTGTGAAGTTTCATGAATCTATCCCAGGAGTTATCACTTGGTCACCAAAATGGAATACTTTAAGACTTTTAGTTGCCATGACAAGCTATAAATTGAGTGGTTGACACATAAGTCACTTGTCTAGAGAGCACTATTCAAGGAACCTTTCTGTAAAAGTTTAATCAAAATATCTGCAACGAATGTCATTTTTTAATTTTTCCTAGGTTCTTGAGCAATGGCAATAAAAACACAAATTTTGTAGAAGCTTATACAAAGAACCTTTCTGCACAGTATCAGCCTTAAATACCGTATGGCTTCCGAGGAGTTGATTTTTGAATATTTTTTTCAGTTTTGAGCCTGCCTATCGCCATGCCAACTAATCAAAATGAGAGGTGGGCACAAAAATCATACATCAGGTAGATGACTATTCAAGGAACATTTCTGTAAAAGTTTTGTCAAAATATCTGCAATGGCTTGGCATCAAATGCTATGTTTCGAATTTACCCATTATAAACCTGTGGCACTCTAAGTTGCCGTGGTAACCAAACTAAAGAGCCGATTTTCCTATAACCACCCACCTTCCCCCCCCCCCCCCTAAACTTTCAATCAAGGATACTACAGATGAAATTTGGTCCCAATCGACCCAGTGGCTTCAGAGGTTTGAAAGTGTGTTTATTTCTGCTCCAGAACATATAATCCAGGTTCTCGTTGGAACCGCCTCAAAACACAGATTGAAGGTACTTGTCAGACCTCATTGTCTATCTATGGTACTCGATTGAACCATTTCAATGATGCGGTTCTAACGAGTACATACAATCTATTCTAACGAGTACCCTCAATGTATTTTTACTGAGCAGACATTTTTCTAGTTGCTCAGAAGGTTGGTACTAGTTTGAACCACCTCATGGTGATCCAAAAAACATAGATTGACGGTACTCTTTTGAACCGTACCAAAGCCTAGATTGTAGGTGCTCGTTAGAACCGCCTCAGTTTGGCGGTTAAAACGAGTGCTGCACATATATTATGAACTCATTAGAGTCGCCGAATTCAGACAGTTTTAACGAGTACTCACAATCTATTTATGCTCACAAATTATGTTTTGCAAATAAGAAAAAATAATGTATACCCCTGCGACCCCACTTTTTCCCTATATGAAGTGAACTTACCAGGGTACAGATTTCACGGCTTTGTTTACCTGGTGCATCAGAGTTATGTCAAAGGGGAATGGAGTAACATTCTATGTAGTAACGACAACTGGTAGTTTTCAAATACACTATAGCAGGACGGTACTTTCTCTATTGTGTTAAAATCCCTTTGTTGAAGTTGGCGACCCACTGGAGTAAAAAAAATCAGAACTCAGATGGGCATTGCCAAATGGCAGCCATATATTTTAACATGATATGATTTTAATATACCAATTATAATGTCTACCAAACGAATCCCCCGCCCCAACCCCACCCCATACCCAAATGAGCACCCATGTGGACTGTATCTGAAATATTAGGCCTTTTGTGCATTAGAGGGGTTCGGGCATGGACCCATTGGAGCCTTGGTTGGTATCTCTAAATGCGTCTTTATCATATTTTGAAAAATACTATATATGGTTTAGAGGTGGGGATCTGTATGGTTCCTGAGATATAAGGCATTTTAAGCAGTTGGAGGTTGGGGCATGGTCCCGGCGCATCCAAGAAAGCCCAAGAGTGTTGTCACTGAATTAGTCTTATCATAAGGGCCAAAAAAACATATATGGTTATGGGGTGGGATCTGTATGGTTTCTGAGATATGACACCCTTTTATGAAGTGGAGGGGAGATGAATGGCCCCTGCATATCCCCCACCCCGACCCCGCCCAAGTTGGTGTGACTGAATGAGTTTAATAACAAGGAACAAGAATGTATATGATTATGGGGTGGGGATTATTTGAATGGCGTCTGATATAATATGGTCTCTTATGAAGTGGAGGGGCGGGACATTGCCCCAGCACAATGAGACCCCAGGTTATTGTGACTGAATGAGTCTTATCATAAGGAACACGAATATATATGGTTTAGGGGTGGGGATCTGAACGGATTCTAAGATATATGGCTTTTAATGAAATAAAGGGGAGAGGCATGGCCCGGCGCATCCCGGGGGACCACCAGGCTGGTGTCACTCAATGTGTCTTATCATAAGGAACAAGAATATATATGGTTTACGGGTGTGACTCTGTAAAAGTTCTGAGATATAAGGCCTTTTAAGAAGTGGAGGGGTGAGGCAGGGCCCAGGCATGGCCCGGGGAACCCCCAGGCTGGTGTCACTGAATGCATCTTATCATAAGGAACAAGAATATATAAGGTTTAGGGTTGGGATCTGAACGGTTTCTGAGATATATGGCTTTTTAATGGAGTAAAGGGGTGAGGCGTGGGCCTGGGCCCCCGGGGACCACCAGGCTGGTGTCACTTAATGTGTCTTATCATAAGGAACAAGAATATATATGGTTTATGGGTGGGGATCTGTAAGATTCATTATGAAAACAGTCCTATTCAAATACCGGTATATTGAAAAGTTTACCGCCAGAAAATAAAAGTTTTCAGATAAAAAATTCGGCTACTTTTCGTATTTCTGCCCAAAACATAGTTTTTGGGTACTCGTTAGAACCGCCTCAGTAACATTGATTGTGGGTGCTCGTTAGAACCGCCTCAGTGAGGCGGTTCTAACGAGTACCCACAATCTATGTTTTTGAGCAGAAATAAGGTGTTGTGTTTAGCCGAAGTGCTAATCAAATCAAAAGTAGTAACCAAAATAATATCCATTTAACCATTCTCTCTCTCTCTCTCTCTCTGTCGTCCATGCGTTAATTTGTTCGTCCGTCCGTCCGTCCGTCCGTCCGTCCATCCATCCATCCATCTATCTATCTATCTATCTATCTATCTATCTATCTATCTATCTATCTATCTATCTATCTATCTATCTATCTATCTATCTATCTATCTATCTATCTATCTATCTATCTATCTATCTATCTATCTATCTATCTATCTATCTATCTATCTATCTATCTATCTATCTATCTAGCTATCATTTATTCATTCATCATTCATTCATCTCCACCCGCCAGTGTGTCTGTCTGTCTATCCGTCCGTCTGTCCGTTCATTAAACAGATCATCAATTATGTGTGTGGGTACAAGTTGACTCGGGTACGAGTTGCCCAGAAACAGTTGCGGTTCCGGGTTTTAGTCCGGTCCGGCTTTTATGAAGAGCGCTGTTGCTAATGCTATGACAAAACGACCAAATATTATGACTTTTACATGGACTATTATGCTGAAACACTCCAATATTATGGTGAGCATATACATTGATGTATTTTACCACCAAATAAAATGCTCTTCTAATCCAATATTATAGTCACTACACTGAAGGGTATGACAAATGAATCAAATACTTTGTATTTAAATCAAATACTATTATTATAACACAAAATAGATTGCCTGATGGGACTAGTATCATGGCATCAACAGCCATTGATGTATGCATTTGATAAAAAAAAATTGTTGCTGACCAATTATTATAATCAATGCACACATAAATATGTTGCTTGCACCCAGTAAAATACATATCAAACCTGTCCAATTAAATGTTTTGACCAAATAAAGTGCCCTTCGAACCAATCCCTGTATACACTACTCAGTATTATGACAAATGCATCCAATACTATGATACCAACACCAAGTGTTTTATGTATTGGATCAAATAAAATGCAAAACTGGCCAAATATTGTAACCAGTCTATACACCAGTAGGTTGGCTGCATCAAATACTATGACGCCACTACCCAATATCTTATACATTTAACCCAGTAAAATATTAAACGAATAATATAGTTTGACCTTTACGTATACCAGCTTAAAAATTTACCAACTGTTATATTTATTGCACTGAGTGCAATGGTGAATGAGTCTAATACTGTGTTATTTAAACCAAATATCATAATTTGTACACGCAATAATTTATCCGCTGAATCCAGTATTATGGCACCACCATCAACTGCTATATGCAGTTCATCGGATAATATGCTACGCCGACCAAATATAATAACCAATACACACAGTAGTTTATTGTTTGCACCCAGTACTATGACTCCACCACTGAATGATTTATAAATCTGATCCAGTAAAATATGCATTTGATCAAATATATTGACCACTGCGTCTACCAACTTGCACATACTGACCTTAAGACAGCCATGGCTTTCCATAATGGACATTATGACATTATTTCTAATTATGACGTTTCTTTGAAGACACTTCTGTTGTCTTATTTAAACCAAATATCATAATTTGTACACGCAATAATGTATCCGCTGAATCCAGTATTATGGCACCACCATCAACTGCTATATGCAGTTCATTGGATAATATGCTACGCCGACCAAATATCATAACCAATGCACACAGTAGTTTGTTGTTTGCACCCAATTCTATGACTCCACCACTGAATGATTTATAAATCTGATCCAGTAAAATATGCATTTGATCAAATATATTGACCACTGCGTCTACCAACTTGCACATACTGACCTTAAGACAGCCATGGCTTTCAATAGTCCATGATGAAATTTTGAAAATGTTTTGCGCAGTTTATGATATCGAAAGCCTTGTTTGAGAAGATTTTCTGTTAAAATTCTGTTACGACCATTTAAAATAGAAGTGGAGGCAATGAATATGGAAAGCCATGGCTGTCTTAAGGTCAGTATGTGCAAGTTGGTAGACGCAGTGGTCAATATATTTGATCAAATGCATATTTTAATGGATCAGATTTATAAATAATTCAGTGGTGGAGTCATAGTATTGGGCGCAAACAACAAACTACAGTGTGCATTGGATATGATATTTAGTCGGCGTAGCATATTATCCAATGGACTGCATATAGCAGTTGATGGTGGTGCCATAATACTCGATTCGGCGGATAAATTATTGTGTGTACAAATTATGATATTTGGTTTAAATAACACAGTATTAGACTCATTCACCATTGCAATCAGTGCAATAAATATAACAGTTGGTAATTTTTTAAGCTGGTATACGTTAAGGTCAAACTATATTATTCGTTTAATATTTTACTGGGTTAAATGTATAAATTATTGGGTAGTGGCGTCATAGTATTTGATGCAGCCAACATACTTGTGTATAGACTGGTTACAATATTTGGCCAGTTTTGCATTTTATTTGATCCAACACATAAAACACTTGGTGTTGGTATCATAGTATTGGATGCATTTGTCATAATACTGAGTAAAGTGTATACAGGGATTGGTTCGAAGGGCACTTTATTTGGTCAAAATATTTAATTGGACAGGTGTAATATGAATATTACTGGGTGCAAGCAACATATTAATGTGCATTGATCATAATAATTGGTCAGCAACAATTTTTTTTGTATCAAATGCATACATCAATGGCTGTTGATGCCATGATACTAGTCCCATCAGGCAATCTATTTTGTGTTATAATAATAGTATTTGATTTAAATACAAAGTATTTGATTCATTTGTCATACCCTTCAGTGTAGTGACTATAATATTGGATTAGAAGAGCATTTTATTTGGTGGTAAAATATATCATTGTATATGCTCACCATATTATTGGATTGTTTCAGCATAATAGTCAGAGAAAAGGTCATAATATTTGGTCGTTTTGTCATAGCACTAGCAGCAGCGCTCTTGATAAAAGCCGGACCGGACTAAAACCCGGAACCGCAACGGTTTCTGGTCAAATCGTACCCGAGTCAACCCGTACCCACACATATAATTGATGATTTGTTTAATGAACGGACAGACGGACGGACAGACAGACACACTGGCGGGTGAAGATGAATGAATGATTAATGAATGAATGAATAAATGTTAGATAGATAGATAGATAGATAGATAGATAGATAGATAGATAGATAGATAGATAGATAGATGGATAGATGGAAGGATGGATGGATGGACGGACGGACAAATGAACGGACGGACGAGAGAGAGAGAGAGAGAGAGAGAGAGAGAGAGAGAGAGAGAGAGAGAGAGAGAGAGAGAGAGAGAGAGAGAATGGTTAAATGGATATTATTTTGGTTACTACTTTTGATTTAATAATTAGCACTTCTGCTCAAAAACATAGATTTACTAAGGCGGTTCTAACGAGTACCCACAAACTATGTTTTGAGCAGAAATACGAAAAGTAGCCGATTTTTTTATCTAAAAATTTTCATTTCTTGGCGGTAAACTTTTCAATATATTTGAATAGGCTTGTTTTCATAATGAATCTTACAGATCCCCACCCATCAACCATATATATTCTTGTTCCTTATGATATGACACATTAAGTGACACCAGCCTGGTGGTCCCCGGGTGCCCAGGCCCACGCCTCACCCCTTTACTCCATTGAAAAGCCATATATCTCAGAAACCGTTCAGATCCCAACCCTAAACCATAAATATTATTGTTGTTTCTTATGATAAGATGCATTCAGTGACTCCAGCCTGGGGGTCCCCCGGGCCATGCCTGGGCCCTGCCTCAACCCCTCCACTTCATAAAAGGCATTATATCTCAGAACTTTTACAAAGTCCCACCCATAAACCATATATATTCTTGTTCCTTATGATAAGACACATTGAGCGACACCAACCTGGTGGTCCCCCCGGGATGCGCCGGGCTATGCCTCTCCCCTTTATTTCATTAAAAGCGATATATCTTAGAAACCGTTCAGATCCCCACCCCTAAACCATATATGATTCGTGTTCCTTATGATAAGACTCATTCAGTCACACTAACCTGGGGGTCTCTTTGTGCTGGGGCAATGTCCCGCCCCTCCACTTCATAAAAGACCATATATCTCAGAAGCCATTCATATAATTCCAACCCCATAATCATATACATTCTTGTTCCTTGTTATTAAACACATTCAGTCACACCAACTTGGGCAGGGGTGGGGTGGGGGATATGCAGGGGCCATTCATCTCCCCTCCACTTCATAAAAGGGTCTCCTATCTCAGAAACCATACAGATCCCACCCTTTAACCATTATATGTTTTTTGGCCCTTATGATAAGACTCATTCAGTGACAACACTCTTGGGCTTTCTTGGATGCACCGGGACCATGCCCCAACCTCCCACTGCTTAAAATGCCTTATATCTCAGGAGCCATACAGATCCCCAACTCTTAACCATATATAATCTTTTTCAAAATATGATAAAGACGCATTTAGAGATACCAACCAAGGCTCCAATGGGTCCATGCCCCAACCCCTCTAATGCCTAAAAGGCCTAATATTTCAGATACAGTCCACATGGGTGCTCATTTGGATATGGGTTGGAGTGGGGGGCGGGGGGCTCGTTTCGTACACATTATAATTGGTAGATTAAAATCATATCATGTTAAAATATATGGCTGCCATTTGGCAGTGCCCATCCGAGTTCTGTTTTTTTTTTACTCCAGTGGGTCGCCAACTTCAACAAAGGGATTTTAACACAATAGAGAAAGTACTGTCCTGCTATAGTGCATTTGAAAACTACTAGTTAGCGTTAGAGCAATATTCTAACTACATAGAATGTTTCTCCATTCCCCTATGACATAACTCTGATGCACCAAGTAACAAAGCTGTGAAATCTGTACCCTGGTAAGACCACTTCATATAGGGAAAAGTGGGGTCGCAGGGGTATACATTATTTTTTCTTATTTGCAAAACATACTTGTGAGCATAAATAGATTTTGAGTACTCGTTAAAACCGTCTGAATTCGGCGATTCTAATGAGTACATAATACGAGTATATGTGCAGTACTCGTTTTAACCGTCAAACTGAGGCGGTTCTAACGAGCACCTACAATCTAGGCTTTGGTACGGTTCAAACGAGTACCGTCAATCTATGTGTTTTAGCAGCAGGGAGGGTGAATACAGCAAATGTTTCAACCATAATAGGCCCATTCGGCCAATTAGGGCACCCACCTCACTTTGACCCAAATATATTCTCTTTTTGGTAAATTAAGCCTCCCAACCCAAACATCAATATTTCCATTTGGCAAATTAAGCCTCCCAACTCAAAAAAAAATCCACCCCAACTGGCTGCGACATACCAAGGGCACTCAACGAGTGCCTCGTATAGGCAAAACCCCAGAGCCCCAGGGGGCAGCCCACAACCCTTGCCGGCCTTGGGGATCGGGTCCGGGATAAGGAAGTAACCTATTTAGACAAGTAGTTGCAAAAGACATACAGGTAAATTGGGCGCAAACTGAAGGCGTCAAAGCCGTGCACTAAACGATGGCCCATCTCTGCCCCAGCGGCGCCCGTCCCCCCGGGCGGCCCACCGAGCCCTTCTCACCCCTGACGATGTTCACGTGCACCTTCGAAGCCCTGATCAGCAACATCGGCCGCACCCACGGACCAGATGAGCTCACGGACATCCTCGGCTCTCGGATCGCCGCGGGTCTGGGAGGGGCCGTCAAGGCCTTAAACAGCAACTATGGCCACTTCTGTGCCCCCGGCTTCGAGCAGTTCTTGAAGGCCCCACCCCAGGCCGGCCGGCGGCCAGCTGGCAGCGGTTGCCAACGGAAACCCCAGGGCGACGTGACATGCTTCAACTCCGCCCTCGAGACGACGATCGTCCCCAGCCTCGAGGACGCGCCCCCCGCCCTGGTGAGAACCCTTCTCGAAGAGATTCCTGGAAAGTATTACGCCGTCAAATCTTGCTCAACGACAGGGCACGTACAAGTCCCAGGGGTCGTTTGCTCCGACTTCTTAGACGGCGTTTTTGTTGCGGCCCTGTGGGCTCGCTTCTTGACGGAGGCTTGGGTAGGGACAGATCATGCCAGCCCAGTCGCGGCCGATCAAGGTTAACTTCAAGTTCCATCTGAACTGCCAGAGCGAGCGAGTCGTCCTCAACCTGGCGCGCATCGTCGAACACCTGGGGCGCGTCAAAGAAGAAGGGAGGGGACCGTACCCGATCCGTGAAATCAAGACCCACCCAGGACGGTCAGAACCTTTCGTTCAAGTTCGTGTGCCTCACCGGGGAGGCCAAAACGAAAAAGGTTCGGGTCAACATCTTTTACCGTTGGCAGGTCAATATTCTGGGGGCTCGAGATTTCGAAGCCCCCCGGGTTATCCACAAATATCTTTCGGTCCTGGTCAACTCCCGGTGGACTGAGCTGGTGGGTCTGAAGCCTCTTCCGGACGCCGAGTGCGCAGGGCTCGACGCGATCCTGTGGCTGGCGGAGGAGTTTGGGGCCGAGTTCGGCTTCGGCCTCCGGGATAACAAAGTAACCTATTTAGACAAGTAGTTACAAAAGACATACATACCGGTTTTAACGTTCATTCTTAATCATGCCTAAGGGACGCAACAATTGTAAGTGGTTGACTTTGGGCTCGGTTGAGTCCTGTGGTAAGGGTTGTACGGAAGAGTACTGTAAAACCCACCGCATGCGTCTCCGCAAGGGTTCATGCACACGGCCATGCGAGGTTTGTGGGGCTGGGGTTACAAACAAACACTGACTTTGTTGGTCGCATGGGTATGCAAGTGTGTGGAGCCGTGCAACCATAGCGGTGAAGAAGGAATTTAAGCGTTTGTCTGATATCGATATTTCCTATTAGAGAATAATTTGATAACTGGTATACCTATCCGCAACTGTTGAAGAACTGATCAATCAAATCCTTGAAGAGCCCGACCCAGTCCCAGGCAACTATAGCGGTGCAAAAGTAATTTAAGCGTCTAGCCGCCATCGACATTTCCACTTAAAGAATAGTGATTATCCAAATATCTAATTAAGAGAATGATAATTTTTAATCAGAGAATAATTTGATAACTAGTATACCTATCCGCAACTACGGATGAACTAATCGATGAGATTCTTGCAGAAATACCACACCCCGTCCCACAGGGTCAACAATTTGCCGACCTGGATGGTCAGGTCCCTCACTCGGTGGGGCTTCCAGCCGACCGGTGGGTCGAGATTCTTAACGACGCCAAAGAAGAGTTCGAAGTTGATGGTGCCGCTGCGGTCTTCTCTACATGGAAGGTGGAAGAAGAAGACCCATTTGATGTCGGTGATATCGAGTGGGTCGACGGTATGCATGCCAGAGCGGGTCGGATGGCTGTGGATGCCAGTATGACAGACGAGAGAGCGGCAAGGCTGCTTGGCAGCCTTCCGGAGGGCGGGTTTCTTCTGAAACTCAAATTTCTCCGTGAGGTACAGGATGGCGACTGGGTCGTTGAAGATAAATTCGACCCAGTCCGTGCGGAGAGAAGGAAGGGACAGGCCGTCGTCGTCATCTCACGGGACACAAAAACCTGGCGTGTTGACTGGAATCGACAGTCTTCTACCAGAATGCCTACCCTGTCACTGCAGTCGCCTACGGCCTCTACACAATCAGAGACCCAGACCCGGCCAATCTCACCCCACTCAGAGATGGCGACCTCAACTGTGTGGCCCAGAGAGTTGTTGAGCACTTTGAAGGTGCCCTGAGGGGTCAGGGCATTCATCTTGCGAAATATCGCTGGTGAAGACATATATATCAGCGGAAAGTACCAGAGGGTGGTAAGGGTCCAGGACAAGCCATAAGGCGCAAAGTAGAACTCATCTGCCACAACGGCCACGCTTGGTCCAAAGACCTCCACTTCCCCCAGAGTAGAGAGGTCCACATCTACGAGGGCGACGTCTGGCAGGCTATTCGGGAAACAACCCGTGGGGAGCCGATTGCGGTCTGGCTCCTGGGCGGCCAAGACAGACAGCTCTCAGCTGACCAGTTCGTGCTCCGGGATGGACGTACTTACAGGACGCGAGAGGCTCAAGAGCGACTCCAAGAAATCTGCGCCAAACTTGGCAACCCTGAACTCGCTGAAAGAGCCTTCGGCGAAAATCACGCGGCCAGTATTGTGGCAAAGGAAAGGAACGGTTGGAAGCCAACCCCAGGCCAACCTCCTTCCAGACGTCGAGAAGGCCTGTGTGGAGCACGGTCACGGCGGCCTCTGGAACTCTATGAAATATGACACGAGGGAAGTCGTCAGCATCGACATGAAGGCCTGCTATCCGGCATCCTTCCAGGGCATGGGTGAAGCCAAACCCTATTTCGAGAGGTTCGGACACCCAACCCACCGTATGGTCCGTGTAGCCATCAATGGCGCTCTCCCCAAAGACATAGGCACAGGCTTCGCCGAGATTCAAGAATGGGAGTTTGATGCGACCTGCCATCATGTCATCCCTGCCTGGTTCGGGAAGCATTTCGCCTCCGAAAATGGTGGGTGGGCCCCGACACAGCTCCTTACCTTCCTCACAGAGTCTGGCTTGTTGAAGAGCCTCAAGGTTCGAGAAGCCATTATCGCCTTTAAGAAGCAAACCGATGTTTGGCTCCCAGAAGACCGTGATCAATGCTGCAGTGTTATCGGCAAGTTCACCCAGGGCGCCAAAGGTGCCAATGGAGCTACCAACGGAGTGGGTGGTAAAAGGCTGACACGAAGGCTTGTAACTGACCAGGGAGAACTCGACTTTATCGTGCGAGACACCCGCCAAAGCGGTACCCTGGTCGGAGCTCCCGAAAAGTGTCCTCTAGGCTATATTCTCACGTATTATGATGGCTCCCAACCACAGTACGCCCGCCTGAGGGCGAGCATGCTGGCCTACGCCCAACTCAACCTCCTCTCCACGCTTTCGAGGTTAGAACCTGACGAGGCCGTCCGAGTGGCAACCGATTCCATCTATGTCCGGAAACGGCGCTCTGTAAACTAGAGGGGGTTGAGGCTTTCAAACCTCATGAAATCCACCCAAAAGGAAAATGTCGCACCTGTTACACCCGCCACGAGGAGGAGAAACCGATGCCACCACGAGACGTGATTGCCCAAGCTCAGTGGCGTGGCAAGGGTGAACAACTCTATATGCCATTAATGCACGCGGTCTACGCGCCCGACCCTGAATATATAGCAAACATCAAAGACCTGCCCGATGCGTTTGCGCCACTTTATGACGATCCCCTGACCCGACACCAGCTAAGTTACCTAAATGGTGGTGGAGGTAGCGGCAAGACCACCCGAGCGATCGAGCTCTTCCTCGGCAAGAACCCCCTCGTCTTCACCCCGACCATCGCCTGGCCAAAGAGATACGGGCCAGGGGCGTCCAGGCCCAGACCTATCACAGCTTCTTCCGCTGGAGTGGCCAGACAGACTGGACACCCGAAAGGATGGGACAGAAGTTCATTCCCCGCGTGATAATCTGGGACGAGATCTGCACAGTGCCCCGCCCCACTCTGGAAACCTTCCTCGACTGGCTCGATGGTCGGGGCGTCCAGGTTATCTGTTGTGGCGACCAGGGGCAGCCGCCCCCACTCGCCGGAGAAATGCCGCACAACTGGTTGCAACGGAGAGCCGATTACTATGAAGAGGTCTGACCGACCACAGGGCAAAAGAACCGGCTCTGAAAGCTATTAAAAAGGAGATCCGTCTCCAACCAGACCAAGTACAATGTCGGGCTGTGAGACAAGCGCTACCAGCCTGCCTTAGATGGGACAGATTCGTGGAAGCTTGGAAGCCGGGGGACTTGATTCTGACCTCGAGGCAGAAGGTTCGTGACCGGGCCCAGATGCGGCTATTCGAGAGCCATGAGAAGGATTTCCCCGAGCTCCCCGTTCCTCTGCTATATCGTCCCAAGGATACTCGGCAGCAAAACGTAATGGTCACCATCCCTGGGCCCTTGGTGCTGGATAGAGAGCGAGACCAGCAGGAACTCGTTCTGAACGATGTTTTCAATGTTTCCTTGCAAACCGCCCGAGAGGTCCTCGACGGTATATGGGGCCAGGACTGAGCTCTTGGCTATGCCATCACAGTCCACTCAAGCCAAGGTCTCACCATCGCAGACCCCCAAAAAGTCTGGATTATTGATGACTTCCTGCAGTGGTCCAATCTCGCATATTTGGCAGTGTCAAGGGTGGAGTACATGCACCAGCTCGAAAGGGTAGTCTGTCCCCCAGAGGAGGGTTCTGAGGGGCCACCCATACTCACCGAGCAGCAGCTCCGCAAGGTTGATGCAAAGAAGCTTGTGGCCCACAAGCGACAGGACCAAGCCAAGGGGCTCCGGTTTAACCTGAAGGTTTGTCAAATCCTAAAACTCAAGGAGGCACAGAACAATCACTGTGCCGCGTGCGATATTGAGCTCCTATGGGCTTACCAACCGAAGGACACCCAGCAGTTCAGCGTTGACCGGTTAGACAACTCCGTGGGCCACGTCCGCGACAACATCAGGTTGACCTGTCTCGAGTGCAACCGAAAAAGAGGAGCGGCTGCGCTCAGCGCTTGAGAACCCCATCCGGAGGAAGCTGAGTGTCGCGAGGCACAACAAGAAGTTCTTCGCGCACAAAGCCGCGCAGAGGTCCATCCTGCAAGTAATACACCACGGGCTCATCAGACATGGTCATCGTACGTCCCAGCCGGTACACATCAAGAGACCACACAGGGTCTGTATCGCGTCGACGGCCACCTTCAAGTTCGCCAGGCTGGTACAAATAACGAACGCTGACGCCGGAGGGGATTATTGTCTCCTCGAGACCAACAGGACGACCAGGAACTACACAGGAGGGATTTTGTGCCACCGATCGCGCCCTTATAGCCTCAGAGGGCTTTTTACCGGTCAATCGGGTGACCTCGCCATTCAAGGCTGCCACAACAGCAGGCAACCTTTTCACCCACTCCGTAGACCGCTGACTAGGCTGCACCATCTCCTGTGCGTACTGGTGCCAAAAGAGCCGCTGGTTCCGATGGATGTTAACCCGACCGCGCCGAACCCGGACAGAGTGCTTTGCCAACAGCTGTCTGACAGAGCCCATGAACTCACGACCGGGGTCGACCAGGAGCAATTTGGGCCACCTCAACGGGCCTCGCCTATAGATGCGAGACAAAGCTTCAGCAACCTCTTTGGCTTCTTTAGTGGTCAGAGGCTCAGCTTCTTTGAAGCGTGAGGCTACATCAACCACGGTAAGGGCGTATTTGAACGTGCGCTTGCGGATACGGTCGTGTGGTAGAAAGAGCAGGTCAGCTTGATGGACCTCGTTCGGCTTGGTGATGTCGAATTTGGGTCGTGGAACGTGCTTCGGGGCGGCGAGGTAGATCTGCCAGATGGCATGCTTCTTCAACCAAGCTCGGGCCACATCTTCTGAGGTCTTAGCCGCAGAAGCCAGCTTCTTTATGGCCTCAAGACCCCTCCAGTTACCCTTAGGGCTGTAATGAATATCCGCAAGGCGCCGATCCATGTATTTATTGTTGCATTAAGTCTCTAACGGAAACAGCTGCTTGTCTAGGCAGCCTGCACTCTTTTAAGCTCACCAGCAAGAAATATTCAGGTGCCACTGTGAACAGATTTGTCCAACTCTTCCAACAGCTTGATACGGGCCGTCATTAACGCCTCGTCTCTCGCACGTTGAAACAACTTCTTTTTTTTTCCTCCTCCGACAAACCAACAGTTTGTTTCTGGCGCTGACGAATTTCTTCTTTCATCTGATTGAACTTGTCGATTTCACACAGAATCAGGCGAAATTCCGTTTCAGATATATTATCGTCGTTCAGCGCGATAGAAATGCGGTCGGCGATTGAGTTTAGCTTAGACTGAACCAAGATACGAATCTCGTCGAGTTTTTTGGCTTTTGTTTGGAGTTTTCGTCCAATACATTTCCCGCCAACACCCAGCAACCCACACACAATCGCCCCAGCTCCAAGGCCAATGGCGACAGGCGTCGCGATGATAATTGACAAGAGCCCGACGCCAGAAGCAGCCAGCCCTACGCTAGTCGCAGTAATCGCGGTATCAATCCCATCAACAGCATTAGCCCCGCGTCTGTATTTCTTGTACAGCGAGGCTCTGAAGTCTCGTTCTTTTTCGAGACAGAATTTGACCTCGGCCACGTGCTGAATGCGGTGTTTGTCACCGGTTCAAATCCTGGGTAGAGGCCCATCATGTACTACCCCTCGAGCTGTGTGGGTTTAAATAGACTACTGGCTAATAATGACTATAGCTTGGTCTGGTGTGAGCGCACCGGGCGTAAATCGCAGCCTTTTGAGAGACGCTGGGCCTATAAAAATATTATGTAGGTCTAAATGACGGTAATCAACTTGGTGTTGGATTCCTTCAAGAGTGAACTGCACTCGAGGCGTTTCTTGTACTTGTATATCAATCCCAACTTCTTTATTAGCATTTGCTTGACTCCACTTGAGCTTGAAGCCGGGTAACACATCAACAAAGTCGTCGGGTCTATCTCCGAGAATTAGATCAAGGATGATCGATGATGTTGGCAAGTTCATACAAATGATTCCCGCTGGGGGGAATTCGAAGACTATTTTCAGGATTCCCTGCCGGTTGTTGCTTGTCTTTAGCACGTTATCTTCGGAAACGACGATGTTCTTCGTCCCGGGGATATACGGGCACAGTCGAGTGCCACTATTCACTACCTTCCTAACGTTGTGCTGCTTTCCAGTCCAGTTACGGAGACGAGATTTGTATGTCAATAAGCCACCCTGTTTGTTGGACGGGGTCTGCAAAAGCAACCACTTGCTCCCAGTGAAGGCCAGCGTATGAACCCGCTTTGGAACGGCATGTGAGGTATCTACGTCGCCGAGATCACCGAATTTCAATGACCCCGGTTGGACGACCTCTTTTCTTTTGTAGACTCCCTCAGAGAGCTGGAAGGCGTACAATCGATCTTCTTTCCCATCCTTATCGAACCCCTCAGTGTCACCAAGATCAGCCAAAGCCATCCCATGGCATTTTCTGACCCCACCGGGGCCGCTTGCGTCAACCATTCCTTATATGTAGGGTTGCACTCATATACTCAAATGGTAACATCTCCCCGTTGGTGTCTCTAAGCGAGATAGTTAGCTGTGAAATAGGCCCTGACGATAACCTTTTGTACTGTAAGACAGGAAATGATTCAGTTCTACCAGATCCACACTTTTCGTTCTCGACAGGGACAGATCTAAGCAGTGTAGAGGGGCGACCGTTATGCAGATTGTCTGAAGTACTTAATTCAGCAAGATGAAAGTAGACCTCACGATGGACGGCCAGCTTGTGTGGCTCATTTGCAGTGAACGTCTTGGTGCGGCCTCCTTCCAAGTAATGGCCATTGTTATTGATCAGCGCCACAGGAGGGGGTTTGAAAGTATTGTCGGAAAAGCCTTAGATATTAGCTAATTCGCGATTCATTGTTATAACTTCTCCGGGCTTTACCGTTAATTGCAGTTGACCAGAGGGTTCATCTAGAGTGAGTTCGGCGCCCAACCGTTGAAACACCTTTTTGTTCAACTCACAGACGTGATAATACCCGTCAGGTATTGTTTTTTCAGTCTTGATATTTGAGACCTTATTATTCCTTTTCGCCGTGCATATGTTGTACCACCAGTGATAATACGTCAACTCGCAGAGAGCAATCTCTCGCTCACCCGCAGACAGGGTCCTGGCAAGATTGATTGGCACATCATTTTGAACACCAAAATGGGTATGGATACAAAGGCGTTTACGTTTAATAGCTCGACAAAATATCAGACAGGCGGCCATTTCAAATATAAAGAGTCAGCAGCAGGGGCGCCCATCCTAGTCATAATGGTCGACGATAAGGGAAGTAAGTTCCTTTCCAAGTACCCCGACATCTTCGCCGATTATCAAAACCCTCCGCTTACCGACTTTCACCACCCGAAAGACGACCGGAAAGACCGCGGGGTTGCCTTGGCCAATCTAGCGATAGGCCTTGCCGGCCTGGTCAACGATAAGGGAAGTCACTCTAAGTCTAAGCTCCCGGACGTCCAAAACCCTCTACTTACCGGGGACGTCAATATGGCAAACAAGGCGTGGGACAACTGGCAGCCCGCCCTTTTCAGCTGGTGGCAGTGCCAACTGAACTTTGCGGTTTGGTGCGCAACCGCCGGATGTGGTGTTTCATTCCAGAACCATCTCCAAGTAGAGGAACCCCTTCTTGCAAGCCTGTATTGCTTTCATGTCTATTATACGACGAGGCGTCTGCTTGAAGAGCCAAAAGTCGCCCTCCCTGGGGACGAGTCCAATTCATGGTTCAATAACCAGTATGACTCCAGGGCCTACAAGCGGCTTTGCGAGGAGTTCGCCGTTTCATCTGATATGGATTGGAGGCAGAAGTTAGACCACGGGTGTCAAGGGCACAGCTCATATAAACCATCTGGTAAATATAGGATGGAGAATCAAGCACAGGGGCCTTTCTTCAACCCCAAGGATTCAATCAGACATAATCGGGATATTTCAAAGGCGTGGACGATGTTCATTCTCGATAAATCAGAAGGTTTCAAGCAAGCGGGTATCGAGCGCCTCAACGACTCGATTCGACCTTACGTTTGGGCAATATTGGGAGCGCAAGCTCAGACCCGTTCCAACATTCTCAAAGTCGGGACCGGGTTCGACGTCCAAAAGGAGTTTACGGCGAATCTCGAAGACGCCATCGTCCCACCCGTCGACATCCCCAGCAGCATAGATCGCTATCAAAAGACGTTGCAATATGCATCAACACCACTGGATTACTTCTGCGGGAGAGGGCTCTACTTGATGCCGAGCGACATGGCACTCCATCCGGGCAATGTCCAAGGTTATAATAACCAAATCCAAATAGCGGGGTCAGACGCTGCCATCGGCCACAACCCAGGAATAAACAAGGCGGCACTGATCAATCCTGCCTCTAAAGTTGATAGGACATTCCAAGGGAAAACTGTCGCACCAGCCGGGACCGACCCGCGAGTACTCGCAGGGCCACCTCCCGAAGAGTCGTATACGTCTGCCGCGGTTGCTCCGCAAGCAGACTGGAAATCCGGTCTCGACCATGAAGAAGAAAAAACAGCTCTCATAGTCGCAGGGATCGGGGTTGGCTTAGTGGTGCTTTGGTTGGTCGCGCGCTAGCCAGTCCCGTGCAGCCACGAGAAGAAGGGTCCCCACGCCGATGACCAAGGCCAACAAATTATCTGCGAGCCATGAAGCGGCCTTCCCTAGCGTGCTCAAGAGCCAAGAGACGATGGAACCGATGATTCCGGGCAGGACAGCCGCGGCCTTGCCGGCCAAATTGGCCAGGGCACGCCCGAGGGACTGTAGGTGCTTTTTTACCCACTCCTTGACCCCGCCCTTGCCGGGTGGCCTTGGAGCCGGAGCCGGTACACTCCCCCGCCGCTGGTTAGCGCAAGCACTAGGGTCGAGATTGCCATCCCAATCGCTGTAAGGATGCTCACGATGGTAATTCCCTGCTCGCGGAAGAGTGTCCGTATTCGCTCAGCCAGTGTCTTGTCTTCATGAAGGAGCCGCCTGAATGTCTCACGAATTCTGTTAATCTGGGACAGGAGAGCTTCTCTGTTCGTAGAGAGGGCTTCGAGCCTCGGCTGTCTTTCGATTTCGATGTCAGAGATCTCACCCTCCAGTTTTCTGATTCGGTCTTGAATCTCCTGCTGCATCTCGGGGTCGTCCGTTTCCGTCAGTTTCCGCCGCTCCCTGGCCAAGTGTTTTTCAACTTGGGATTTTCCCTCGTCGACATTTGACAGTTTCGTCAGGTTGTTCGCCAGCTCATCTCGGATTGGAGTCATAGCCTTTTTAAGCCCAGCGAGCTCTCTGTTGACCTGGGTGACCGGGGAGGTCCTGAAGTTTGATATTTTCAAGGTTCGCACCGCTCGGGAGGGTTTTATCTGCCTGCTGTAGAGCTTTCACAGCGGAGCTACTTAGACGCTGCGTCTTCGATGTGAATTCAGGGAACCCCAGTGAACTTCGAAGTGCATGTATGCCGCCTTCTCCGTATCTTGTGGCCAGTGTTGATAGGGCCAGAAACCGCAATTGTTCCCTCGTCGCAGTGATAGGGATCTTTTTGTCGCCTGGGGTCCAGTAGAGTGTTTTGCCGTCGGCATCAATCCCAAACTGGCTATAGTCGATCCTACCTTCGGGGCGTAACCATAAGGCACGGTTCACTTCTTTGTAGAAAGTGTCAACCAGGCGCTTTTTCTGAGCCTCAAGTTCTGCCTGTTTCAACTCGCCCTGCAGATTCTGCAAATTGTCCCCGGATGTGTTTAGATCTTGCTGGACGGGCAGTGGTGGCTCCATAGGGGGGGGGGGGGGGGGGGGGGTCGGGGAGGTCAAAATCATAATCATCGTCTATTCCAGGCCCGTCTGGGTCGAACGTTGGGTTTTCGAAATCATAGTCAGCCATATATATGTAACAAGTATGTGCATTTGAAGGTTGCCGCGCATCTTTAAAACAGACTTTGTCGAGTGTCAACGAAGCTGACACCATGTCATCAAGTAAGTACGGGCGAAAGCTTGACCCCTACCGGTGCCTCCGCGAACCCCTTGGGGTGAAAGGGGTGGGGCACTCGGTGTCGATAACTAACAACCCCAGCACGATCGGCCCGAACCAGCAGCTTCTCGTTCGATTCCCCAACCTCGGCCAACATGTCATCGTCCCCGGAACCGCGAGGTTGGCCTTCACGATAACGCTGCACAGCGAAGATTCCAATCGAACCTTGGTTCAGAACCTAGGCCGCGCCCTCGTGAAAAAAGACCGTCATTAAAATTTCGGGAAATAAGGTCCTCAGCATCGACGATAGTGATGTGTACCACTGCTACCGCGATCTCTGGAGGACGGCTTCAGAGAGGAAAAATGGCCAGTACCAAGGCATTGAAACGTCGGAAAACCAAAATACGACGAGGATCCGAATCAATGCTGGGAACAAAGATGAGTCCGTTCTAGCGGACAAAGCCGTCGCCGATGCTTTCGGCAAGCGTTTCTACATCCCACTAGACTTCGAGCTACTCGAGAGCCACATGCCATTCTACCAGAGCGCGCTGGGCGACCGACTTGAGTATGAGCTCACGTTCAACGACTACAACCGTGTGATCCAGGCCACAGGCAGAGGTGCCTCTTTCGACATTAGAAACATCTGTCTTGAGTATGACATGGTCACCCTGCCGGAGCTGGCCCAAATGATCAACAACCAGTACAGAAGCCACATTTCGATCCTGTACGACAGGGTACTGCGGCACCGCAAAATCGGTAAAGACAAGAGCGACATCCTCTGGAATATAAATCTCAACGTGCCCGCCCGCAGCATGAAGGGCATCCTGATGCTCTTTGAGGATGAAGCCGCGCAACAGCCCTTCGCTCGCGACACAGAGGCCTTCTATAACCCGAAAATCGCCAAGGTCGAGGTCACCATCGAGGGGATCCCCAACCAACTCTTCAGCCAAGGGATGCGCTCTTACCAGATGTTTGATGAAGCGAGGAAGCTCTTCGCAGCCGGTAGGAAGCGCCACCTTGAAGTGGCAACGGTCGAAAAAGACCTTGCACTAGCCGACGTCAGCTTTGCGGAATACCTCACCAGCAAGTACGCGCTGTGGCTTGACCTCAGGACAAGCGACGACGACCGGCTACACGGCTCCGGCAGGCGGATAGAGAATGCCAGCGAAGGTGTGACCATCCAGATAACGAAAAGAGCCGAGGCTGCTTGCGCATTGAACATCTACCTCTACGTCATCATGGATGCACAGCTTAACATCCAAAATGACCGGTTGGTCTCAGCGGTCTATTAATCAAAGATTAATAAATGTTCCTGAGGAACGATTAATAAATCTCCTAGCGCGCACGGCCCATTCGGCGACAATATGCGGGCAAACGGGATGCGGAAAAAACGTTTATATCCTCGATCTGCTAGAAGGCCCCTACCGGGAGTTCTTTCGGCACATCGTGGTCCTCTGTCCCACCATAAAGTATAATCAAACATACCAGCGCCCCTGGATCTGGACCGACCCTGAGGTATACGTTCTAGACCCCGGCGAGTGGGGATTATTTGAATGGCTTCTGAGATATATGGTCTTTTATGAAGTAGAGGGGCGGGACATTGCCCCAGCACAAAGAGACCCCAGGTTAGTGTGACTGAATGAGTCTTATCATAAGGAACACGAATATGTATGGTTTAGGGGTGGGGATCTGAACGGTTTCTAAGATATATGGCTTTTAATGAAATAAAGGGGAGAGGCATGGCCCGGCGCATCCCGGGGGAATACCAGGCTGGTGTCGCTCAATGTGTCTTATCATAAGGAACAGGAATATATATGGTTTACGGGTGGGACTCTGTAAAATTTCTGAGATATAAGGCCTTTTAAGAAGTGGAGGGGTGAGGCAGGGCGGCCCAGGCATGGCCTGGGGGAGCCCCAGGCTGGTGTCACCGAATGCATCTTATCATAAGGAACAAGAATATATAAGGTTTAGGGTGGGGATCTGAACGTTTTCTGAGATATATGGCTTTTTAATGGAGTAAAGGGGTGAGGCGTGGGCCTGTGCCCTCGGGGACCACCAGGCTGGTGGTAAGGAACAAGAATATATATGGTTTATGGGTGGGGATCTGTAAGATTCATTATTAAAACAGGCCTATTCAAATATATTGAAAAGTTTACCGCCAAAAAATGAAAATTTTCAGATAAAAAAATCGGCTACTTTTCGTATTTCTGCTCAAAACATAGTTTGTGGGTACTCGTTAGAACCGCCTCAGTAACATTGATTGTGGGTACTCGTTAGAACCGCCTCGGTGAGGCGGTTCTAACGAGTACCCACAATCTATGTTTTTGAGCAGAAATAAGGTGTTGTGTTTAGCCGAAGTGCTAATTAAATGAAAAGTAGTAACCAAACTAATATCCATTTAACCATTCTCTCTCTCTCTCTCTCGTCCATCCGCTCATTTGTCCGTCCATCCATCCATCCATCCATCTATCTATCTATCTATCTATCTATCTATCTATCTATCTATCTATCTATCTATCTATCTATCTATCTATCTATCTATCTATCTATCTATCTATCTATCTATCTATCATTAATTAATTCATTCATCATTCATTCATCTCCACCCACCCGTGTGTCTGTCGTCCGTCCGTCTGTCCGTTCATTAAACAAATCATCAAATATGTGTGTGGGTACAAGTTGACTCGGTTACGAGTTGCGGTTTCGGGTTTTAGTCCAGTCCGGCTTTTATGAAGAGCGCTGCTAATGCTATGACAAAACGACCAAATATTATGACTTTTACATTGACTATTATGCTGAAACACTCCAATAATATGGTGAGCATATATACTGATATATTTTACCACTAAATAAACTGCTCTTCTAATCCAATATTATAGTCACTACACTGATGGGTATGAAAAATGAATCAAATACTTTGTATTTAAATCAAATACTAAGTCACTACACTGATGGGTATGAAAAATGAATCAAATACTTTGTATTTAAATCAAATACTATTATTATAACACAAAATAGATTGCCTGATGGGACTGGTATCATGGCATCAAGAGCCATTGATGTATGCATTTGATAAAAAAATTGTTGCTGACCAATTATTATAATCAATGCGCATATTAATATGTTGCTTGCACCCAGTAATCTTCATATCACACATGTCCAATTAAATGTTTTGACCAAATAGAGTGCCCTTCGAACCAATCCCTGTATACACTTTAATCAGTATTATGACAAATGCATCCAATACTATGATACCAACACCAAGTGTTTTATGTGTTGGATCAAATAAAATGCAAAACTGGCCAAATATTGTAACCAGTCTATACACCAGTATGTTGGCTGCATCAAATACTAGGACGCCACTACCCAATATTTTATACATTTAACCCAGTAAAGTATTAAACGATTAATATAGTCTGACCTTTACGTATACCAGCTTAAAAATTTACCAACTGTTATATTTATTGCACTGAGTGCAATGGTGAATGAGTCTAATACTGTGTTATTTAACCAAATATCATAATTTGTACATGCCATAATTTATCCGCTGAATCCAGTATTATGGCACCACCATCAACTGCTATATGCAGTTCATTGGATAATATGCTACGCTGACCAAATATCATAACCAATGCACACAGTAGTTTGTTGTTTGCACCCAATACTATGACTCCACCACTGAATTATTTATAAAACTGATCCAGTGAAATATGCATTTGGTCAAATATATTGACCACTGCGTCTACCAACTTTCACATACTGACCTTATGACAGCCATGGCTTTCCATAAATGAAGGCACACTAAAAAAATTAAGTCTTCAACAGGACAACAAGCTCTTGTGACATATAAATCCCATACGGCATAGCCTCAGGGACGTCACCATCCAATAAAAGGAAAATTTACCAAATTAAAATCATCTCTTCTAATATAAATTTTGGAAGAGACAGTACCATTAGATGCAGCCAAAAGTAAGTCCAAATATGGGGCTTCAGAGTCATCAAAATTAGCCTTATTAAACTGAAATTCTTTCGGATATATTCTGCCAACCATTTGTTCAAAATAAATATTGTCAATATTTAAAAGATCACCCAAATACCGAGAGGTTGAGTTAAACGCCTCAATAACATCGTTTTTAGCTCACCAGAGCCGAAGGCTCTGGGGGAGCTTATAGGATAGGCAGTTGTCCATCGTCGTCGTCTGCGTCTGCGTCTGCGTCGTCTTCGTCAACATTTTCAAACGACATCTCCTCTGAAGCCACTGGGCCGATTCAGCCCAAATTTCATCTGTAGCATCCTAAGGCAGGGGGATTGAAAGTTTGTGTTTTTAATGAAAATCGGCTAATTTGTTTGGTTGCTATGGCAACTTAGAGTGCCCATAGACTTATAATGGGGAAAATAGAAAAATGGCATTTACTGCCAAGCCTCTGCAGATATTTTGACAAAACTTTCAAAGAAATGTTCCATAGACGATCTACTATCTGCCGTATGATTTTAGGCCTTCTGTTCATTTTTGTTGGTTGCCATGGAAACCAAAATAAAAAAAAAAATAGACAAAAATACTTAAAAAATCATCTCCTCAGAAACCATATGCTCTAGGAGGCTGAGACTTTATGAAAATATTCAACATATTTGCCTTTACAGGTTTTGTGTGTTTTTTTTTTAAGAAATTTGGCCTTTTAGTTTTGTTGCTATGGCAACTTAGAGTTTCTATTGACTTATAATGGGGAAAACTGAAAAATGGCATTTACTGCCAAGTCATTGCAGATATTTTGACAAAACTTACATAAACATGTTCCTTGAGTAAACTTCTCTCAGCCATATGCTTTTATGTCAACCTGGGGATCCCCTAGGTTGTGCCAGGGCCATGCCCCGCCCCCTCCACTTCATAAAATGCCTTATATCTCAGAAACCTTACAGATCCCAACCCCTAAACCATATATATTCTTGTTCCTTATGATAAGATGCATTAAGTGACACCAACCTGGGGATCCCCCGGGATGTGCCTGGGACATGCCCTGCCCCCTCTATTTCATAAAATGCCATTTATCTCAGAAACCATTCAGATCCCCACCCCTAAACTATATTATATTCTTGTTCCTTATGCTAAGATGCATGAAGTGACACCAACCTGGGGGTCCCCCGGGATGTGCCGGGGACATGCCCCACCCCCTCCACTTCATAAAATGCCATTTATCTCGGAAACCATTGAGATCCCCACCACTAACTATATATATTCTTGTTCCTTATGATAAGATGGACTCAGTGGTTGCCATGGAAACCAAAATGATAAAAAAGAAATACTTAAAAACTCATCTTCTCAGAAACCATATGCTCTAGGAGGCTGAGACTTTATGAAACTATTCACCATATTAGCCTTTACAGGTTTTGTTTTTATCTCACCAGAGCCAAAGGCTCCCGGGGTGCTTATAGGATAGGCAGTTGTCCGTCGTCGTCTGCGTCCTCTGGCATCAACACTTTCAAACGACATCTATCTGAAATCACTGGGCCGATTCAGCCCCAATTTCATCTGTAGCATCCTTGGGCTGGGGGATTGAAAGTATGTGTTTTAAGCTCACCAGAGCCGTCTGTCCGTTGTCGTCTGTCGTATGTCGTCTGGCGTCAACACTTTCAAACGACATCTCCTCTGAAGCCACTGGGCCGATTGGGCCCAAATTTTATCCGTAGCATCCTTGGGCTGGGGGATTGAAAGTTTGTGTTTTTTTTAATGAAAATCGGACCATTAGTTTGGTTGCTATGGCAACTTGTAGTTTCCATAGACTTATAATGGGGAAAATTGAAAAATGGCATTTACTGCCAAGCCGCTGTAGATATTTTGACAAAACTTGCATAGAAATGTTCCATAGGCAATCTACTATCTACCGTATGATTTTAGGCCTTCTGTTCATTTTTATTGGTTGCCATGGAAACCAAAATGAAAAAAATAGAAAAAAAAATACTTAAAAAATCATCTTCTCAGAAACCATATGCTCTAGGAGGCTGAGACTTTATGAAAATATTCACCATATTTGCCTTTACAGGTTTTGTGTTTTTTATGAAATTTGGCCTTTTAGTTTTGTTGCTATGGCATTCCATTGACTTATAATGGGGAAAACTGAAAAATGGCATTTACTGCCAAGTTATTGCAAATATTTTGACAAAACTTACATGGACATGTTCCTTGAGTAAACTTCTCTCAGCCATAATGCTTTTATGTCAACCTGGGGGTCCTCTAGGTTGTGACGGGGTCGTGCCCCGCCCCCTCCACTTCATAAAATGCTTATATCTCAGAAACCTTACAGATCCCAACCCCTAAACCATATATATGCTTGTTCCTTATGATAAGATGCATTAAATGACACCAACCTGGGGGTCCCCCGGGATGTGCCGGGGACCTGCCCTGCCCCCTCTATTTCATAAAATGCCATTTATCTCAGAAACCATTCAGATCCCCACCCCTAAACTATATATATTCTTGTTCCTTATGCTAAGACGTATTAAGTGACACCAACCTGGGGGTCCCCTGGGATGTGCCTGGGATCTGCCCCACCCCCTCCACTTCATAAAATGTCATTTATCTCAGAAACCATCGAGATCCCCACCCCTAGACCATAGATACTTTTGTTCCTTATGATAAGATGGACTCAGTGACACCAACCTGGGCCCCCCCGGGATGTGCCAGGGCCATGCTCCATCCCCTCCACTTCATAAAAGGCCCAATATCCCAGTAACCTTACAGATCCCCACCCCTAAACCATATATATTCTCGTTCCAAATGATAAGTCGCATTCAGTGACACCAACTTGGGGGTCCCCCGGGATGTGCGGGGGCCATGCTCAACCCCCTCCACTTCATAAAAGGCTAGATATTCCAGAAACCTTGCAGATCCCCACCCCAAAACCATATATATTCTTGTTCCTTATGATAAGACACATTCAGTGACACCAACCTAGGGGCCACCCAGGTTGTGCCTGGGCCACACTCCACCCCTCGACTTCACAAAAGACCATATATCTGAGAAACTATTCAGAGCCCACCCCTAAACCATATATATTCTTCTTCCTTATGATAAGATACAAACAGTGACACCAGCATGGGGGTCCCCCCGGGGTTCCACCGGCCATGCCCCACCCCTTCATTAAAATCCATATATCTCAGAAACCGTTCAGTTCCCCACCCCTAAACCATATATATTCTTGTTCCTGATAATAAGACTCCACTTAATAATAGGCCATATATCTCAGAAACCATTCAAATCCCCATCCTATAAGGGGTTCCACGGGCCCCACCCCTTCATTAAAATCCATGTATCTCAGAAACCGTTCAGATCCCCACCCCTAAACCATATATATTCTTGTTCCTGATAATAAGACTCCACTTAATAATAGGCCATATATCTCAGAAACCATTCAAATCCCCATCCTATAATCACATATATTCTTGTTCATTGTTATTAGACACATTCAGTCAACCCTGTCTTGGGGGTCCGAAGGGTCCATTTCTCTCCCTTCCACTTCATAAAAGGGCCTCATATCTCAGAAACCCTTCAGATCCCCACCATTTAACCATATATATTCTTGATCTTTATGATAAGACATATTCAGTGACAACAATCTTTGACTTTTCTGGGATCTGCCATGCCCGAATCCCTCTATTGCTTAAAAGGCCTTACGTCTCAGGAACCATACATATCCCCACCGCTAAACCATATATGTCTCTGTTCCTTTTTATAAGACCCATTTAATGACACCAATCAGGGCTCCATTGGGCAGTGCCCACCTGAGCTCTGGTTTATGAAATTTGGCTCTTTGGTTTGTTTGCTATGGCAAGTTAAGAGTTTCCATTGACTTATAATGGGGAAAATTGAAAAATGACATTAATGCCTCTCAAGATATTTTGTCAAACTTTCATAGAAATGTTCCTTTAATAATGTTCTTTTTGGCCTATTGCCATAGATGGGAAATTGTCAATTGTCATCTGTTGTCTTCAAGCGACATCAGACCTCTGAAGCCACTAGTCTGATTGGGTCGAAATTTTATCTGTAGCAGCCTTGGGAGCAGGGCTTCCATGGTTAATTAAAATACATTGCTGCCAGTGGGCAGTGGCCCCCTGAGCTCTGGTGAGCATTGTGGCCCATGGGCCTCTTGTTTCTATTCTAATTATATGCACAAATTTTTCACACTTTAAAATTCTGAAGAGTTTGTTTAGTCAGGCGCATCAACCGGTTTTTGGTCACCATGCAAAAAACTGCTTTGGCGCTCGTTCAACATAAAAAATTGTTGCATGTTTGTAGGTGATCTTTCGCCTTACAAATCGTGTCGTTTTTTTCGCAAATGATCCTTCTCAAAATAGTCAGTTTGGAATGCGTGGAAGAAGCATATCTGTCGAAGTAAGTAAGACCCCAATGGAAACAGCAATAGCGGAAAGCTAAAAGGATACTTACTTTCCCACAAAATGGCCAATTGGCTATCCAAACTAATAAAAAATAAGCGATAAACACACTCGAAGACAAACCATAACAAAAATAATCCGCGACAGAAGAACCGCTTTGGAACCTACAGTATATAATTGCAACACGCAACACTATGACCTTGTCCGGAACAGTCCTTCGTGGGCACACACTGTCCGTGTTGGGGACATTGCAGTTACACTTATAGAATATCAACACTAAACTTGGATTATCTTTATTAGATCTATTTAATAAATTCTTTCTGAGGAGCAAATTCTTTCCTTTATGAGTTGGCCCTTTTTCGCTTGGGAGAGAAACTAGAGCTGTCTATCTATCTATCTTCATATACTGAGTCGGTCAAACTTGGCCATTACCTCAGTTGGGTGGTGCGCTAAATTTAGAATTTAGCAAAAAAAAAAAAAAAAAAAAACACACCCACTGGATGAGTTCTTAAAACTATTTACAATCTGCTTTCAGAGGTGTACTAAAACGCACACCTCTGGATCCCAATCTACACTATGCGGGCTTTGAACTCCTCTGCAGTTTTGGCATTTACCACAGAGGAGGGAAGACTATTCCACTGAGGAATAGTTCTAGGGAAGAAGGAATTCTTCAGGGCATCACTATAGGCCTGGTACCTACGATATTGACTGTTGTTTAGTTTTGATGCCCTTGTTTGAGTTGAAGTAGTCACAGGGGTCAAGTATTTATCTTTATTAAGAGACACTGTGTCAGAGTGAATCTTATAAAAGAAGGTTAAAGAGGACTGCTCGCGACGGGCCTCCAAGGATGGCCACTCCAGCTCATCGAGCATATCACCAACACTGCTTCTGTTCCGCCATCGCCTGCAGGTCCATCGGGCAGCCGTTCTCTGAACCTTCTCAACCTGCTGAACCTGAGTTTTAACATGGGGGTGCCAAACAGGTGATGCATACTCTAATTGAGGTCTAACCAAGGTTTTGTATGCAACACCCTTTGTCTGCCTAGGTGCAAAAGCCAAATTACGTCTAAGAAACCCTAATGTCCTAGTTGCTTTAGAGGTAATCTCAGAAATATGTTGACCCCAATCAAGAATATCAGTAATGGTGATACCAAGATATTTTGCGGATTGGACATGTTCCAAAGTATGCTGATGTAATGAGTAGTTGAATTTAATCTGCTTGTCTGGAGGGTGCCGTGACACCCTCATTGAATGACATTTGGCCACATTGAACTTCATTTGCCAATCGGCCTCCCAACGTGCTAGGCTATCCAGGTCATCTTGTAAGATAAGACAGTCAGAAGTAGTATATATGTTCCTATACAAAACACAATCATCAGCAAACAAACGAACAGATGACCTGATATTATCAGGAAGATCATTAATAAATATCAAGAAAAGGACCGGTCCAAGTACCGAACCTTGTGGGACACCGGACAAAACAGGGACTGGATCCGACGCTTGGCCGTCAAGTACAACTTGTTGAGTGCGTCCAGAGAGCCATGAGCTAACCCACTTAAGAGTGGATCCTCTAATCCCATAATGATCTAGTTTGTACAATAGCCTCCTGTGAGGTACCTTGTCGAAGGCCTTTGCAAAATCCATGATAATCAGGTCAGTCTGTTTGTGGCCACGATTAATGGCCCCATCCAGATTGCTCACTATGTCATGGTAGAACTGAACTAATTGAGTTTCACAAGACCTTCGAAACTGACTAGGGCCCCGGCAGCGCTATCAGAGGAGTAGGAAAACTTGTGGACGGACAGACGGACAGACAGACAGACAGACGGACGGACAGAGTGATTACTATTCACCATATTTGCATTTATTTGCTGGCTCCCAGCTTGCACATTGTCAGTATTGGAAAAACAGGTAACCAGACCCCCCCTGACCTTTTAAGGTCAGGGGGTCTGGTTACCTGTTTTTCCAACGCTGATAACCTTTAGACTAGGAATCAGCAGATAATGCAAATAAGGTGAATAGGGCACCCACACTTTCAGTGCGGGGCCCTAAAAACAAAATGTGTACTTAAAAGAAAGAATTTGCTCCTTAGGAGCAAAATCTTTCCTGGTCTAGTTGTGCGCCAGCGATTTTGGTTCCCATTCACCAACCTGTTTAAAAATGTTCCCGTGTGTTTGTTTGATTTGAGGTTTAACGGCCCAGTCAACAATATTTCAGTCATGTTGAGCCGTCTCCCAGAGAGAGGGAGAAAGAAAAGAAAGACTGGATAGACTAGAAGAAAAAATGAAAACCAGCCCCTAATCCCGCACCTGCTACAAGCACAACAGGCCCTTGCCCTACTTAATCCAAGGTAGTAGGACGCCCCGGCACTGAAAGCTATACAGCACCTTCGCACCGACCCACCTCCCACAAATGTTCCCGTAGTGGTCTAGTTGTGCGCCTGCGATTTTGGTTCCAATTCACCAACCTTAAACATGACCTAGATCAACACTTTGTAACCATGGACACCTTGAGCTTCATTATTATGGGCAGTGGATCTACTGTAGTCTGATGGACTATGTGTCCCAATTATTGTCAGGTTGCTTGCTAAGTGTGGACACATGCCGGTGGTTCACACACACACACACACACACACACACACACACACACACACACACACACACACACACACACACACACACACACACACACACACACACACACACACAGCAGTTTGAGAGGCCCCTGTGGTTTAGGTGCTAAGCTGCTTGATTTGAAAACCAGTGGCTTCTCCAGGCTTTCGGATGAGACTATAAATTGAGGTCCACATCTGTGTATGACCTTAGCTGTTGGTGGGACGTAAACACACACATGCACGCACGCATGCACATATCCACACACATACATACTACAGCAGTTTTAAAAGTTAAAGCAAAAACCTGAAGAGTTGTGCTTTAAACCAATAAAATATGGGCGAGTAAGGTTCTGCCATTCAAAAACAAACGATTACTGATAACTCCCACAGTATTAAAATGGTGGAAATACCAGTATGAAAATGTCTAGACTACATGATGAAAAATCTGAATAGAACAACAGTAAACAGATAAAAAAGAAAATAGCTATATGCCTTGTTGCTCATCACAACAGGCGAAATAGCAATATTTGCATAAATGAAGACAAAATCGTAAGTAAAGGTTACTCAGGAAAAGCCACAATCAAAAATCACAGCCATCCCAGGTCACCAAAGAAAGTAAGAAGGGGTGATACGACGGTACAAACACAGTCAAACTATGTTTAATAGGCTGTTTTCAGCACGGACACTTCTGTATATATGTTTAAAAGACTGTTTCCAACAAGGACTCTTTCTATACGTATGTTTAATAAACTGTTCCCACCAAGGACACTTTCTGTAGCTATGTTTAATAGAATGTCCCCACCAAGGACACTTTCTGTAGCCGTTTTTAACAGACTGTTCCCACCAAGAACACTTCATGTAGCTATGTTTAATAGACTGTTCCCAGCATGGACACTTTTTGTAGCTATGTTTAATAGGCTGTTTCCAGCACGGACATTTCTGTATATATGTTTAATAGACTATTTCCAATAAGGACTCTTTTTATACGTATGTTTAATAAACTGTTCCCACCAAGGACACTTTCTGTAGCTATGTTTAATAGAATGTCCCCACCAAGGACACTTTCTGTAGCCATGTTTAATAGACTGTTGGCACCAAGGACACTTTCTGTAATTATGTTTAATAGACCGTTCCCGACAAGGATACTTTCTGTAGCTATGAATATTAGTCTCTTCGCAGCACGGACACTTCTGAAGGTATGTTCAATAGACGGACGGACACTCCTGTATGTATGTTTAATAGACTGTTCTCACCAAGGACACTGTCTGAACCTATGTCAGGTAGACTGTTCTCATCACGGAAACTTTCTGGAGCTATGATTTATAGACTGTTCCCAGCACGTACACTTCTGTAGGTATGTTTAATAGACTGTTCCCAGCACGGACAGTTTCTGAAGCTATGTTCAATACACTGTTCCCACCAAAGACACTTGTTTCATATGTCGGAGGCTGGCAAAACGTATATGTGACGGGACAACACGAGGGAACCTCGAATCTATGTCCACTTGTGGGGCATTAACGCAAAGGAAATTCTAAGATACTTAGAATCCTTTGCAATATTTATATGGAATAAGTCTAATATTTATAAACAACACTGGTTACATAATTTTACAAAGACAAACTTAAAGGGACAGTTGACTCGCAATCTATTCCACTTAGGTTAAGACAGAATGAAAATTAGTCTGGGCCCAATTAAATTTCTGTCTTAATACAAGTGGAATACACTTGAATCACACTTGAATTACACATGAAGTACACACACTCATTCACACCCTCACATACTTAACATAAAGTTATTTCTCCCTACCTGTTGGTGATAAGGACCTGATGAGTGTTTATGGCACCATAATGCTTTATATAAACTTTATATTAACCAGTATATTCACAGTAATGACTGTTTCACCAACCAGTTTTTGCCTCTGTGTTATACCGTGGCGATTACATCTATAGCTGCTCACCGCCGAATAAAATGTAGTAACAGGGTTGGGGGACACATAAACCCCTTTACATCATTCTATGCTCATCATCCATATCATCACTGCCTCATATCACTGATGCCTCATATCACAGATGCCTCGTATCACCGTTGTCTTATATCAACGATGCCTCATATTAACGATGCCTTATATCAACAATGCCTCATATCAATGATTGACGTCAGGTGAGCGATTCAGGCTGCAATGTTGATATTCTATAAGTGTAACTGCAATGTCCCCAACACGGACAGTGTGCGCCCACGAAGGACTGTTCCGGACAAGGTCATAGTGTTGCGTGTTGCAATTATATACTGTAGCATATTTTTGGTTTGGTCGCCATGAGGCGGGCAAACCGGGTCTAATGCTACAGTATATAATTGCAACACGCAGCACTATGACCTTGTCCGGAACAGTCCTTCGTGGGCGCACACTGTCCGTGTTGGGGACATTGCAGTTACACTTATAGAATATCAACATTGCAGCCTGAATCGCTCACCTGACGTCAATCTTTGATATGAGGCATTGTTGATATAAGGCATCGTTAATATGAGGCATCGTTGATATAAGACAACGGTGATACGAGACATCTGTGATTTGAGGCATCAGTGATATGAGGCAGTGATGATATGGATGATGAGTATAGAATGATGTAAAGGGGTTTATGTGTCCCCGAACCCTGTTACTACATTTTATTCGGCGGTGAGCAGCTATAGATGTAATCGCCACGGTATAACACAGAGGCAAAAACTGGTTGGTGAAACAGTCATTACTGTGAATATACTGGTTAATATAAAGTTTATATAAAACATTATGGTGCCATAAACACTCATCAGGTCCTTATTATCAACAGGAAGGGAGAAATAACATTATGTTAAGTATGTGAGGATGTGAATGGGTGTGTGTACTTCATGTGTAATTCAAGTGTGATTCAAGTGTATTCCACTTGTATTAAGACAGAAATTTAATTGGGCCCAGACTAATTTTCATTCTGTCTTAACCTAAGTGAAATAGATTGCGAGTCAACTGTCCCTTTAAGTTTGTCTTTGTAAAATTATGTAACCAGTGTTGTTTATAAATATTAGACTTATTCCATATAAATATTGCAAAGGATTCTAAGTATCTTAGAATTTCCTTTGCGTTAATGCCCCACAAGTGGACATAGATTCGAGGTTCCCTCGTGTTGTCCCGTCACATATACGTTTTGCCAGCCCCCGACATATGAAACAAGTGTCTTTGGTGGGAACAGTTTATTGAACATAGCTTCAGAAACTGTCCGTGCTGGGAACAGTCTATTTAACATACCTACAGAAGTGTACGTGCTGGGAACAGTCTATAAATCATAGCTCCAGAAAGTTTCCGTGATGGGAACAGTCTACCTGACATAGGTTCAGACAGTGTCCTTGGTGAGAATAGTCTATTAAACATACCTACAGGAGTGTCCGTCCGTCTATTGAACATACCTTCAGAAGTGTCCGTGCTGCGAAGAGACTAATATTCATAGCTACAGAAAGTATCCTTGTCGGGAACGGTCTATTAAACATAATTACAGAAAGTGTCCTTGGTGCCAACAGTCTATTAAACATGGCTACAAAAAGTATCCTTGGTGGGGACATTCTATTAAACATAGCTACAGAAAGTGTCCTTGGTGGGAACAGTTTATTAAACATACGTATAAAAAGAGTCCTAGTTGGAAATAGTCTATTAAACATATATACAGAAGTGTCCGTGCTGAAAACAGCCTTTTAAACATAGCTACAAAAGGTGTCCATGCTGGGAACAGTCTATTAAACATAGCTGCATGAAGTGTCCTTGGTGGGAACAGTCTGTTAAAAACGGCTACAGAAGGTGTCCTTGATGGGGACATTCTATTAAACATAGCTACAGAAAGTGCCCTTGGTGGGAACAGTTTATTAAACAAACGTATAGAAAGAGTCCTTGTTGGAAACAGTCTATTAAACATATATACAGAAGTGTCCGTGCTGGAAACAGCCTATTAAACATAGCTACAAAAAGTGTTCATGCTGGGAACAGTCTATTAAACATAGCTACATGAAGTGTCCTTGGTGGGAACAGTCTGTTAAAAATGGCTACAGAAAGTGTCCTTGGTGGGAACATTCTATTAAACATAGCTACAAAAAGTGTCCATGCTGGGGACTTTCTATAAACATAGCTACATGAAGTGTCCTTGGTGGGAACAGTCTGTTAAAAACGGCTACAGAAAGTGTCCTTGGTGGGGACATTCTATTAAACATAGCTACAGAAAGTGTCCTTGGTGGGAACAGTTTATTAAACATACGTATAGAAAGAGTCCTTGTTGAAACAGTCTTTTAAACATATATACAGAAGTGTCCGTGCTGGAAACAGCCTATTAAATATAGCTACAAAAAGTATCCATGCTGGGAACAGTCTATTAAACATAGCTACATGAAGTGTACCTGGTGGGAACAGTCTGTTAAAAATGGCTACAGAAAGTGTCCTTGGTGGGAACATTCTATTAAACATAGCTACAAAAAGTGTCCATGCTGGGAACAGTCTATTAAACATAGCTACATGAAGTGTCCTTGGTGGGAACAGTCTGTTAAAAACGGCTACAGAAAGTGTCCTTGGTGGGGACATTCTATTAAACATAGCTACAGAAAGTGTCCTTGGTGGGAACAGTTTATTAAACATACGTATAGAAAGAGTCCTTGTTGGAAACAGTCTATTAAATATATATACAGAAGTGTCGGTGCTGGAAACAGCCTATTAAACATAGCTACAAAAAGTGTCCATGCTGGGAACAGTCTATTAAACATAGCTACATGAAGTGTCCTTGGTGGGAACAGTCTGTTAAAAATGGCTACAGAAAGTGTCCTTGGTGGGAACATTCTATTAAACATAGCTACAAAAAGTGTCCATGCTGGGAACATTCTATTAAACATAGCTACATGAAGTGTCCTTGGGGGGAACAGTCTGTTAAAAACGGCTACAGAAAGTGTCCTAGGTGGGGACATTCTATTAAACATAGCTTCAGAAAGTGTGCTTGGTGGGAACAGTTTATTAAACATACGTATAGAAAGAGTCCTTGTTGGAAACAGTCTTTTAAACATATATACAGAAGTGTCCGTGCTGGAAACAGCCTATTAAACATAGCTACAAAAAGTGTCCATGCTGGGAACAGTCTATTAAACATAGCTACATGAAGTGTCCTTGGTGGGAATAGTCTGTTAAAAATGGCTACAGAAAGTGTCCTTGGTGGGAACATTCTATTAAACATAGCAACAAAAAGTGTCCATGCTGGGAACATTCTATTAAACATAGCTACATGAAGTGTCCTTGGTGGGAACAGTCTGTTAAAAACGGCTACAGAAAGTGTCCTTGGTGGGGACATTCTATTAAACATAGCTACAGAAAGTGTCCTTGGTGGGAACAGTTTATTAAAAATACGTATAGAAAGAGTCCTTGTTGGAAACAGTCTATTAAACATATATACAGAAGTGTCCGTGCTGGAAACAGCCTATTAAACATAGCTACAAAAAGTGTCCATGCTGGGAACAGTCTATTAAACATAGCTACATGAAGTGTCCTTGGTGGGAACAGTCTGTTAAAAACGGCTACAGAAAGTGTCCTTGGTGGGGACATTCTATTAAACATAGCTGCAGAAAGTGTCCTTGGTGGGAACAGTTCATTAAACATACGATTAGAAAGAGTCCTTGTTGGAAACAGTCTATTAAACATATATACAGAAGTGTCGGTGCTGGAAACAGCCTATTAAACATAGCTACAAAAAGTGTCCATGCTGGGATCAGTCTATTAAACATAGCTACATGAAGTGTCCTTGGTGGGAACAGTCTGTTAAAAATGGCTACAGAAAGTGTCCTTGGTGGGAACATTCTATTAAACATAGCTACAGAAAGTGTCCTTGGTGAGAATAGTCTATTAAACATAGCAACAGTAAGTGTCCATGCTTGGAACAGTAAATTAAACATAGCTACAGAAAGTGTGCTTGGTGGGAACTTCTTATTAAACATACGTATAGAAAGTGTCCTTGTTGGAAACAGTCTATTAAACATACCAACAGAAGTATCCGTGCTGCAAACAATCTATTAAAATACCTTCAGAAAGTGTCCTTGATGTGGACAGTCTATTAACCATATCTACAGAAATGTCCGTGCTGGGAACAATCTATTAAACATACCTACAGAAAGTGTCCTTGATGGGAACAGTCTATTAAACATAGCTACAGAAAGTGTCCGTGCTGGGAACAGACTATGAAGCGTACTACAGAAAGTGTCCGTGGTGGGAACAGTCTTTTAAATATACCTACAGAAAGTGTCCATGCTGGGACCAGTCTTTTAATGATAGCTTTTGAAAGTGTCCGTGCTGGAAAATGTCTACTAACCATAACTACGAAATGTGTCCTTGGTGGGAACAGTCTATTTAACATACCTATATAATTGTCCGGGCTGGGAACAGTCTATAAACATACCTACAGAAGTGTCTGTGCTTGGAACAGTCTATAAAACATACCTACAGAAAGTGTCCTTGGTGGGAACAGTCTATTAAACATACCTATATAAATTGTCCTTGCTGGGAACAATCTATTAAAGGAGTCCATGTACAGAATCCACCAATCGCTAAAAACAATTGCAGGAAATTGTTCAAATGTCTAGTTTGCTTTAAAATAATGTGTATTAAATAAGGCTAAAAGGGATGCCCTTTGAGAACCATGAACCATGAACGCATTCAAAAACGAAAATAGCAGAATCCATTTGTTGTTTGGGCCAGACAAGCTTGTTTCGACCATCAAGGCCTCATCAGTAGCCCTAAAAGAAATGCTGAAAACGAGTATCAGCGGTTACGAGTATCAGCGTAAAACGTGGAAAATGACGTTGAAAGTTGACGTTACGTCAGAAGAAATTTCCAGTTTAATTTAACGTCATGCGGCAAATTTTGATTACGGATTATTTTGCTCCAGAGAAGTGGAAAGTGCATGGATTTGTATGCGGTTTGTAGCCTGCTTCCACAATAGAATAATTTTTGTCTTTTAGTCAGAATGTTTCTTTTGTAAGGACTAATTGATTCTTAATTAGCTGGGTTAAATGCTTCTTTAACTGGACATTTTACTGACTCCTTTGATATTCATTTGGGATCACGATACAATAAAAAACACCCCTTCGAATTCAACGTTGTTCTTCTTCTTTATCCTGATGCAAAATAAATAGATGACTGACGGATGTTTTTAAGGTAACCGGGCGCCAATGGCACATAGGGGCTACCCCCAGTTCGCCAGCTGGGATTAGTTGTAGGTCTTTTCCCTAGGCTGCCAATATGCTGACTCCTGTCTGCATGACAGTTATCAGCTAGCCGATTGGGAGTTAGGTGACTTCTTTCGCGAAGGACCGCAACTTGCTATTAGTATCAAAATAATTTCAACTATGAAAAGGTTTATTACCAGCAAATATTTTGTCACCAATACAAACTGGAATAGATTCATAAAACTTTATGTTAGGCATATTTTTATGTATTTTTTAATTGAAATCCTTTAATCAAAATTAAAGTGATTAACCAAACTATTGCAAAATATGCAGAGTGTTGATTTTTTTGTTTGTTTTGATTTGTTACGCCCCTTGAAAGTCTTATAAATAACTTAGTATGACACGCCAACTATTCAACAAAAATGCGAGGCGTTATCAAATTTCATAACAGTCATAAAAATAAATAACTTTTAATAAACGACGACTGTTATTCGCTTGACCCAAATGAAGAGAATAGAACACGATACATTTAAATTAATATGCAAAGATAACCCAAATTTTATGGTTTTCTGTATCTACAACTGCTAATTTCCAGTGTCCCCACCACGGACACTTTGTTCCGGCGAACGACTGCTACCACGAGCGACATCATGTTGTGTGTTGCAAATATACCCTACTCCTTGGAACGGTCAGCGAAAAGAATTTCACTGTGGGCTTAAATCATTTTTTAACGCAGCCGCAATTCTCACCCTTACTGCCGTCGTGACTTAGACAAATAATTTGTTTAGTCTGCATGAAGGTTTCCTAACTCATCAGTGCAACATCTCCGAGAACACAGAAATCAAACAACCACAGAGATGAAACAACGTTGAGTACTCGACAGCAAGAACAACTGAAATATTTGAGCTAAAGAAACCAGCAGTTAGACTCCGATTTGCCCGACCAGAGACAGAGCATCAGGCATCAACCAGCATTGCATACAATTAAATATTAATTCTAATAATAAGTAACCCTTTAGACCGGAACCGTCATAGAATTTGTGGCCTGACCCACCGGCGTACAATTAAAGAGGGAGGTAAAGTTACCAACCATGCTTGCATGCAGTCTGTCGTATAACATTTATGTTGTACCCAATCTTGTTATATCGAAGACTGATTTTACGAAATCGGGTTATCTGAAGTCATTGCAAGTATATATTTTACTGAATTTATATACCAGGTCACCATAAAATCCGAGTTCCGATAGACCTTGTCGCAGAAAAGATTTAAGTCCAACATTGAATTTTGAAATTAAATCGGAATGACGTCTATAAAATTAAAAGTCTAATCTCTGTTATTATGCAGAAGGCGCTCAACCTTTCAGAGACAATAACTAAGTCATTTCCAGACTTTTCCCTATAAATTTGATGTCCCTGAAATGTATTAGGAAAAAGGGTCTAAATTATTTCAAACAAAGACTAAGTCCATCTCTGACGTTACCAAACATATAACTACTGATCACCCACGCCCACAACTTAGCCTCGCCAAGCTTAGATAAAGGGTGGCAACATTGGGGACGTGGCCGGAGACTAAGTCCATAGTCCTAGCACAGCCATGTCTGCAACGGCTTAAAAATTAGCCATTTTGTGGGAAAATAACTGTCATTTTGGCTTTCCGCTATTGATGTTTCCATTAGGGTCTGTTGTTTCATGTTTGTGTTTTTTTCCCTTCGGTGTCTCTGATGGGAGCTGTGGGTTAATTGTATCGATTCCTGATCATTGCCTCCACTTCTATTTTAAAGGGGGAAAAACCTGTGCGTCCCCAAAATGGCGCCCTATACTACTCATGACTTTTCTTTTCCTCCTTGTGCCAAGGGTGGGTTATATTTTGTGATTGCGAGGCTCTTCCTGTTTTTTTTTTGTTGTTGTTGTTGTTCATTTTTTACAAACGTTATGATGCCAAAGATGAAAAATTCCGGGTAAACCCTATTAAGACAATGAAGACTAAGGGTTGAAATATGAACTCGGGATATAAAACTTCGGGTTAATGCTTTGCACTCTGGGACAAAACTTCAGTAGTAAATGAGAAAGGAGAAACGATAAGGAACTGATACAATCAGATCCCAAATTCTTCCCACAGTATCATTGGGGAAAGAAGTCGACACATGGAGTGACGACAGTAAACAAAGGGACCACAGGTAAACCGAGTCAGCAGCTCTTTCCCAAACAGGTGGTGACTCAAATTATCCAAACCTAACTACAAAAGGAGCAATATGCATAATGGGGGAAAGAATTTGAATCACCAACATGTGAAACATAAAACTTGAAGGACAAATGTAACTAACAATGAACAACCAAAACGGGGGAAGAATCAGAAACATCAACGCAACAATATATACAATTAGGGAAATAATCAGAACCACCGACACAAAACATGAAGGAACCACAGCAAAAGCACCGACTTGGAGCGGTCAGTAAAATTACTGGTGGGTTTAAGTTAACTTTACGGGATCCCAACCCTCACCCTCACTTTCACTATGGTTCAAACAAGTATTTGTTTGGTCCGCGGGAAGGTTTTCTAACTCATCACTGAATCAACTTGGTAAATTAAAGGCAAGTTGACACAAGGATGAGGACTCGACAGTAAAACGCGCTGAGCCATCCGGTGCTGAACACAACGCCACAGGAGCACTGGAGCAAAAGAAAACCAGCAGTAGAACCCCGTTGGACCAAGCAACAGACATAAAAGATCCGGCTCCGACCAACTAATAAATAGCTTTAGGTCAAAGCCATCATTTAGTCTGAACCCCGATCCACCGGCGTGCAATTAAAGAGGAAAGCAACCTGTTTTCAGGGAAGATTGAGAGTAATATCACCAAATTGTCGTCTACTGAACGGGAACAGTTAAGCTTATTTAGCCGCACCAAACAAAATGGTGTCTTGAAGCGTGTGTACCGATCAATACATAGAGGATCTTACATGAGTGCTCATGTATTATTGAATTTATTAAACGAGTTGAGGAAAAGGGATAAAATGCGAGGCTTTGCCGAGCATTTTATCCCTTTTTCTCAACGAGTTTAATAAATTCAATAATACATGAGCACGAATGCAAGATTCTATTTATCATATGACATTAAAAGCGTATTTTATTCACGATTGTTTACAAAAATGTCAACATTCCGCCGTTAGTAAACGCGACGTCATTAAGGACGTCGTACATGTAACGTTACGGGACGTATCTAGCTAATTTGCATATTTAATCCACTAGTGGATTATCGAAAATAATACATGACGTTATTACACTCTCAGACGCGACGTCATATGATACAACCACAGTCTTAGCTGTGCTGTTTATTCATTCTTCGATTTTAAAAACACTGGGAACAACATACATGTTATACGACAGACTGCATGCGTGGTAGTTAACCCAATCACGGTTGACAACTAAAATGCACACCGGCGGGTCAGGCTTCAGATTCTATGAGGGTACCAGCGTAGAGTCTTACTTAAAATTAGTTTTAAGTAATGTTGGTTGGTCTCTGGTTGGGCCTAACTTTTGATATTCTTTTTCACCATTTTTCCAATTATTTCATGCTGTCAAGTCCTCACCGTTGTTACATCTCTGTAATTGTTTGATTTTTATGTTCTCGGAGATGTAGCACTGACAGCCTTCATGCAGACTGAACAAATTACAGTAGAACTTCGATGGCTCGAACACTGATGGCTCGCATACCATGGATGAGTCGAATCCATTCTTGAGCCCCTAGCAAAATCCTCTATATGAGAAATAGCGCGGGATAATTAAGGAGATTTTTGTCTTTTATCTTGTAAATGTATGCTGTGTGTACTCATTAGAATCGCCTCAATGAGGCGATTCTAATGAGTACACACAGCATACGTACTCATTACAGAACACCTAAAAGATGTCTAAAAACTATCCCGCTATGCCTCCTGACAATAACCTCAGTGGCTCGAACTACCGCTGTCTCGAACAAATTTTCATGGCCCCAGATGGGTTCGAGCCATTGAAGTTCGACTGTAATTGTCTAAGAGCGAGTTCGATGTAAGAACCACGATTACTTATCTGTGACTAAAGTAAGATCAAACTGTATTTGGTTTGAGGACCAGACTTCAGTTTAGTTTCCACGGTTCAACCGACGAGGCCATGGTTGACTGGTTCCCAGTTGTCCCTAAAGCACTGCAGAATACTGGAACCAGTAATTTATTTCGTAGGTATTGACTGGTTGATATACTGACTTAGGGGGGAAGTGCAATAAAAGTACGAGAAACCAAACTAAACTAAACTTGATCGAACTTCCTCTAAGCCACTACAGAAGAAAGATCGAGGATTGTGACCACGTAAACTCGATTTAACCCCCACCCCGTTCCAAGTCGGTTCTTCTGTCGCGGTTTATTTTCCTTATAGCTCGTCTCTGAATGTGCCGCTTATATATTTTTGTTATGAATAGACAATAGTTCAATGGGAAAGTATCTGTCCCTTTGGCTTTCCGCTAGTGATAATTCCATTAGGGTCTAGTCATTTACTGCTCGTGTTTCTTTCCCTTTGGCGTCTCTGGTAGGAGGTGTGGGTGAGTTTCGATTTCGTATCGATTCCTGATCATTTCTTTTATTCCTATTATGGATAATTTCATACAATGAAGGACGTTTTGTTCTGACTACGTTTTAGGTCTTGGTAAATGCTGATTTGAAACTTCGCTGGCTGCCGGCTCAGGTGTTATATTGTTGGGTCGATTGTTTGTCAATCGACCCACAGTTAATAAGCACAGACACTCTTCTGTGCTGAAGTTCGCGTGACTATCACTCCGTTTGTAGGAAATCTGGGTAACGGTTATTTATAGAAAAAAAAAACCCGCGCGGTTCTCATCGCTGTGAGGTGAGAGTGTTGTGTATGTGGGTTAGCATTAAAATCTGGACTGGAATCAAGCGCTGGGTTTGGCAAACAGTGTAGACCCAGGCCAGACGCCATATAACGAGGCAACTCATCGGGGTCTACACTTCTGGCTGATTTGTTTGTTTACATTGAGGTTTAAGCCCCCGCCCATAGGGGCTTGAAGAAATATATGGGCTGCCTGATGCTTCCACGCAGAGCTGAATCCGGCCCGCACACTAGTACTGGTAAACCGCTTGGAGGATCTAAGCCTGTCCAGGAACCGCAGTGCGAGGCGGACCGTCCATGCTCATAAACCCTATTGGTTTCATTTGGGCGACAGGGCTTGAGATGTCATTTCATCTCAATGTCGGGTAAAAGTCCCACAAAATTGGAAGCAACGTCTCCAAAATGACCTTTACAGTGTTGACGGGGACGTTAAACCTCAAATCAAACAAACAAAAAAACATTGAGGTTTAACGTCCCCGTGAACACTATTTAGGTCATTTTGGAGACGTTTGTTCCAATTTTGTGGGACTTTTACCTGACACTGAGATGAAATGACAGCTCAAGCCCTGCCACCCAAATGAAACCAATATGGCTTATATGCATTGAACACTCTGACTCGCACCACTTTGCATGGACAGGCTTAGTCTTCCTAAGCGGTTTACCACTATTCAGGTGTGGTCAGTTTCAGCTCTGCTTGGAAGCATCATGCAGCCCAATCTATTTCTCCAAGCCCCCATGGGCGGGGGCGCCTTCACTGTTTGCTGAAAGTACGAGAAAATAAGGGTAAAATGAAACAGTCTAGAACTTAGTTCAGGACCATTTTCCCAGCCTACAACAGAAACGATCGATCCACCAGTACTCTCAGTTAGGGCTGGCTAATCGGAGCTGAAAAGAAAATTGATTATCAGTCCCGTCATTGTGATCGATAATCGATTAGAAATCACTGTAGATTTGGTCATAATTTTTTCCTGTCTGGTTTTCTGTCTGAGCATGACTCTTACCATATTTTGAACTTTACCATATATATTTGAACAAACAGGCCTGAACAAACAATGTAGACCCAGATGAAACGCCGCATAACGCGGCGTCTCATCAGGGTCTTCACCGTTTGCCACTCATCCAGCTATTTTAGACACAAATTTGGGCAGTAAATTGTACTTATCAAATAATCGATAAAAAACAAATCAATAGTGATAATCATTTTTGTTAAATTTATTGTTCTGTTAATCGATTATCCGACTAATCATGCCCTCCTTACACTCAGTGCTTTAATTGCAGATAACAAGATGGAGACAAAGGCACTTCTTTTGCTAGCTGGACTTGGTGCGGCTGCAGGTGAGTGTCGTTGGAATAAACTGAAATGATCCCCAGCAGGTACATGACGTAACTGTGACGTCACATCAACGTCGATGCGTCATGGCGTTTATGCAGTGTCACATCAAAAGACGTTGCACCTGCGTTGATTTGACGTTACCCTGCTGGGCGATATTCACTTTATGCAAGAGACGGTAGAGAGAGAGAGAGAGAGAGAGAGAGAGAGAGAGAGAGAGAGAGAGAGAGAGAGAGAGAGAGAGAGAGAGAGAGAGAGAGAGAATGAATGACATATTGCACGCGACACCTTCGACTCACCCAACCACCTCATTACACTACAGTCGCACATAAACAACTCAAAAACCATTGGACCACGACAAATTTTTCGAAATAAGGATAGTTCAAGACATTTAGGATCGCAGGATCGATCCCGGGCTTCTCCAGACTTTTGGATGAGTCTTTAAACCGAGGTCCCGTCTCCCGTCTCCATATGACCTTGGCTGTTGGAGGGACGTAAAACTCGAACACTCACTCACTCACTCAGGTTTATCGTCAGGTCAGGGGGCATAATACTTTAAACACATCCCAGCAGGCACATGACGTAATTGTGACGTCACATCAACGTCGGTGCGACGTCATGACTTTCATGCAACGTCACATCAACGTCGGTGCAACGTCGTGACGTTGCACCGACTTTGATTTGACGTTGCCCTAGCGACGTGTGCCTGCTGGGATATATGACATTGGAATCTTCAACCTAGTAAGTTTGAAGTCGTCCATTACTAATTATAAGGATGTCAGGTTTGTTTTTGTTTGTGACAAATTTTGCAAAAATGAATGTTCTTTAAACAAACAGTTTAGAACCAGATCAAACACCGCTTACTGTTTGCCAACGTCCCAGAAAAGGGCCCATAGGGAACAATCCTCGTAGTTTAACAAAAATATCCGATATCGATTTGCGACAGTCGCCGCAGACTTACCTGTAAACATCACCACCAAAATTATATAGAAATTAATAGGAAAGCCGTATTAAATTGATTAAATTACAATTTTAGAAGAATGTGACAAAAAATTATAAGTTATTTTCAAAAAGTTCTTTTATTAACAAGGAATTAGATATAAAATTTGTAAAATTAAAATAACGACTTAGTTCTTCCATTTTACTTTGAAAAGTGGAAGTTGTATTCCTATTCATCTTATATATATTTTGGCAAAATGCTCCTGAACCTACATTCAATTGCTTATTTAAAACTTATTACTTTCTCATTGGTTCTTTTATAAGTTATGACTAGAAAGAAAATTTCTCAAAGTTTGCAATGATATATACCATTTAATACTCAATTAAAAAATTAGTTCTTCCATTTTGATTTGAAAATAAGGAAGTCAGCTTTTCGGCACCTGCATTTTTTTCTCGTGAAAATGACTAAGTCCACGAGCGCCAGCAGAACAGGATAGTCATGGGTAGAATTTTACTTTAACACAGTCTCATAATGTTTATTTATTTATTTATTTATTTATTTATTTATTTATTTATTTATTTATTTATTTATTTATTTATTTATTTATTTAATTTATTTTAAAGATTTACCAATTAATTAATTAATTTATTCCATCTCTTGAAAGAACTCGGGAGCTGCATGACGAAAAGCTGTAAAACTTAGGAAATTAATGAATGAATGAATGAATGAATGAATGAATACTTTTCCTTAATTCTTGGTAACGCATGGTATTATGTCTAAAATATAAAATAAGATCAACTGACTGACTGTGAGACAGACAGGCGCACAGACGAACGGAAAGAAGAAAGGATTGGTGAAAGAAGACACTAAGTTTTTCATATCAAAATACATCAATACGTCGAAAAGCTACAATTGGCTACTATTATGTCGAATTTAAATTAAAAGGCATTTAGAAAATATCATAATTAGATGTTTGGCTGCAATTAGTGCAGACAGTTTTTATTGCAATCAATTTGTGTAGGCCTTCGCTGTTTGCCCCAGAGAGCCGAAGTTTGTTTGCTTTGCCCGGCGGGCGGACTTATCACATGAAGGACATCATTAACACCTTTAATACCATAAACCCTAAAATGGGTACCCTGGCAAATAGTGCAGGCCCAGATCAGACGCCGCAGAACGCGGCGTCTGATCAGGGCCTTCACTGTTTGCTAAAAGTTCAGCCATTTTCCAAACAAATTTTGATGAAAACGCAACCTGACACTCCTATATTTAGAAATGAACTCCTGCTATATATAAGGAGGAAGATCCCATTTGGTACAAAAAGGGTAAATTGACATAATGACTCATTAACAATTTGTAAACCCAAAGTTGCAGACATGAATTTAGAAACTACACACCTTTACAAATACATTGTAAATTTTACTCTGTAAAGCCCAGTTTTACTGTATAAAAGAGGGATACAAAACTATATAGACATGTTTGCCAGATGACTTAGAAAGCCAGTCGACTTTAAAAGACTGAATGATGGTGAGGATCTACCTCGCGAGTGTAATACAAAGCGTTTATGTAGTCCAGATTACATTGTTTATTTATTTATTCGACACTTCCTTTAATACTGCTAAAATACCGATACCCCTTTCCAACGCGTACACACAGTGTATATTTTGAGCAGAAATAAGAAAATATCCAAATTTTTCATCCCAAAAAAATCGTGTTTTTTTTTTTTTTTTTTTTTTTTGCGCGTGTAATCTGCAAAAGAAATGCAGACTTTTGGGAAACAGAAAAGGCTGAAAAATCAAAACTGAAAACGCAGAATAACAAATGAAATAAATACTGCACACCACAAATATCAGCATGAGGTTATGACAATTTCAGAATTAAAATAAAAAAATAGACTCTTGGGATTGTAACAAAATTAAGAAAACGCGAAAAATGATTTCATTGATTCAAGACCTTGAAAGAAAACCAATAATTCGGGTACATAAAAGTGCAATAAACAATATGGTCAGGCGTCGTAAAATGTGATAACAAATATCATAACCCATCTATGACAAAGGAATCCATCCAGGTATAAAGTTTATAGTGGTCCATTTCCAATGTTTGGAGTGTCAAGTTTCTTTTCTTTGTCAAAAGGTCCAAACAAAATATGCAGAATAAGCAACCAGTGTAGACCTAGATCAGACGCCAATTTCTGTGGTGCATTATATGGTTTACACTGTTTGCGAATGCGTCCCAAAAGGGACGCTTGGCATATATGGGTCAGACCTTGTTAGTTAAATAGCTTGCAGCAAATTAGACAGTACACGAGTCAGTCATAAAATATAACTCATAGGGATAACATACCTATGTTAGATTTAATACCATTTTCCATGACATCACAAAAACACGCCTATATGATTATGACCCCCTTGAACCCCACTTTTATATTGTAAAACTGGGGTTTACAGGGGTAAATTTTATTTTTCTTATTTCAGCTCTAAACATAGATTGTGGGTACTCGTTAGAACCTCCTCGATGAGGCGGTTCGAACGAGTACCCACAATCTATAATTTGAGCAGTAATAAAACAAATATCACAATTTTTCATCTTTAAATTTTAGTTTTTTAGTTTAGAATGTATTTGTGTAAGCGTGTTTTCGTAATGTTTTTCATTTTGTCTAATGGGGAACTCATAGGGATAACATACCTATGTTAGATTTAATACCATTTTTCATGATTTTATTTTGTCTGATGGTAATTTGTGACGTTTTCCCTAATTCTTTTCAAAACGTTTATTGTGGGCACTCGTTTTAACCGCCTCATTGAAACCACCGCCTCATTGAAACCACAATACCCGCACAATATATGAGAACGTTAACACGCCTATTCAAAATATTGACACACACACACACACACACACACACACACACACACACACACACACACACACAAAACGATTTAATTCAGATATAAATCCTGCTTTTTACATATTTGTGCTCAAAATATACATTGTGGGTACGCGTTAGAACTGCCTCGGCAAGGCAGTTCTAACGAGTACCCACAATCTGTTTTGAAGCAGAAATAAGAAAAATAATTAATACCCGGTAAACCCCAGTTTTACTATTTAAATTTGGGGTTTAATAGGGGCAAAATTATATAGGCGTGTTTGCGTGATGTGTGCCCATATTAACCCTTATCCTGCAGAACACGACAGCCCAAACATTTACAAACAGTGTAGGTCCAGATTTATCTGATCAAGATCTACACTGTTTGTCATGCAGTTTTGGAATTGATTAAATATATCAAGGAATTTGATTAGTGGATAGTCAGAAATGTTTTTTTTTTTTTTTTCAAATTATTTTTTTCTGCAGGATAAAGGTAAGGATCTACTATTTTCTGTACCTAACAAAATTTATATAAACTTAATTGATATTAAAAATAACAATGTGCAGTTGGCGCAGGTCATATTGCTTTATTGTTGTCCAAAGTTGTCGGACAATAATGAAAGCCTTATAATATAATGGTCACTTGTTAAAATCTAAAATGATTAAATGTGTATTTTTTATTATTAATGGGCATAATTAAGAAAACAGTAACACTAGATTCCTATTGGTGATTATAGGATTATATCCTACGCTGGACAGGTAGGAGACAGAGAATCCGATAACTACGAAAGTGACTCTAAGGGAAATAACTGCTTTTTTAACCAGCAGCTTAGCGCGGCTTAATGCAAGATTAGTCTCCCATACTTATCTGACGAAGATTGTTCCAGATGGAAGTTCCGGCTCCGACCAACTTATAAATAGTTTAAGCCAAAGCCATCATGGAGTCTGAACCCCGATCCATCGGCGTGCAATTAAAGAGGAAAGCATTATGTCTGACCCTGACTGGGTAAAACATAATGCATGCAGACTGTTGAATAGAATTTATATTATATCCAATGAATTTGTAGCGTTTAATAATATTCTGAAATTTAATAATATTAACGTTTAATAATATTCTGATGGAAACTTCCATCGGGGAGACAGAAAACCAATGCAGGTGGAGATCAGACATCGCGTTTTTCTTCAAAATAAAACTAACTCAAGTTGCAGCCCCTTAAGTTAAAAAGGACATCTTGCATAAGGCAGAAGATTCTAGTTAAGAAATAAGAGGACCATTATGGCCCTGTTTTGTTTGTTTGTTGGATTTGAAGTTTAACGTCCCCGTCAACACTGTACAGGTCATTTTGGAGACGTTGCTTCCAATTATGTGGGACTTTTACCCGACATTGAGATGACATGACATCTCAAGCCCAATGAAACCAAAAGGGTTTATATGTATGGACGGGCAGACTAGCACCGCATTGCCTGGGCAGGCTTAGATCCTCTAAGCGGTTTACCAGCACTTGATGGCCCTGGATCGCAAACATGAATTCATGTTATGACATATAAAAGTACCACATAGGCAATAATCCTGTGAAACTTGAATTAAATAGGCCCAATGGTATAGGATTTGTCATTCTTAAAGCTTTATATATCTAAGCAACATCCCTGAGAAGCTGGAATAAGACAATTTTGTTTGTTTGATTTGAGGTTTAACGTCCCCGTCAACACTGTAAAGGTCATTTTGGAGACGTTGCTTCCAATTTTGTAGGACTTTTACCCGACATTGAGATGAAATGACATCTCAAGCCCTGTCGCCCAATAAAACCAATAGGGTTTATAAGCATGGACGGTCCACCTCGCACCGTGGTTCCTGGACAGGCTTAGATCATTTAAGCGGTTTACCAGTACTAGTGTGCGGGCCGGATTCAACTCTGCGTGGAAGCATCATGCAGCCCATATATTTCTTCAAGCCCCTATGGGCGGGGGCTAAGAATAAGACAATGGCCGAGTGGTATAGGAAGAGTTGTCAATTTTAAAAGATGGATATTCTTTTTTGGGGTCAATTATTTGTAAATCAACCCAAAGCTACTAAGCATAGAAACTCGTCACGCGGAGTTCCTACAAATCAGTGATAGGCCTGTGAACCTTAAGGTTCACAGGCCTATCACTGATTTGTAGGAACTCCGCGTGACGGTTCACAGGCCTATCACTGATTTGTAGAAACTCCGCGTGAAGGTTCACAGGCCTATCACTGATTTGTAGGAACTCCGCGTGACGGTTATTCATAGAAAACAGCCACGTTATTTTTACCGCTGTGAGACCAGCGTATTACGCAATACGATTATTGACTGGAATCATGTCATTATGCAAACACGCCTATACAAATACATTGCCACCTTTATCGCCGAAAAAATGAAAATTTTATGATGAAAAAATATATTTTTCTTATTTCTGCTCAAAATATAGATTCTGGGCACTCGTTAGAACCGCCTCACCGAGTTATTTTCATAATAGCGTCATGTGCTGGTTTTTTTGGTCGGGCGACATTTGCTATTCTATTGTTACCCATATCCAAAGCAGAAGTCATTGATTTGATGTCATCAAGTTGAAAAATTTCAAGGGTGGTAAGTTTTTTTCTCTAAATCCTTTGTCTTAAAGTCATTTCGTCTGTTCAGATAGTGTTTACCATCACGTGATCAAGTCCGTGAAATGAAGACCCCCCTATACCCCACTTTATACAGAGAAAACTGGGGTTTAAGGGGGTATACATTATTTTTCTTATTTTTGCTCCAATACATAGGTTGTGGGTACTCGTTAGAACCGCCTCACTGAGGCGGTTCTAACGAGCACCCACAATCTATGTTTACTGTATTTATAAGAAAAATATCACAGATTTTCATGAGAAAAATGGCCATTTTGGAGATGAGTAAAAATGCACAAATTTGCACGGGTGTGTTATCGTAATGCTGACGGCATCATTTGAGTTAAGTTCTTCTGTTTCCGTCCAAGTCAAGATATTACAAAAAAAAACAAAAAAAAAAAAAAAAAAAAAAAAACCACCAATGTTGTCTGGTCCAAATATACTCATTTTATATTTATATTATTTTTATTGTTGTTAGTTTACCAAAAGTTCAGTTATAATTGGTAGACCATGATTGTTCAAAACAGTGCCAGTTTCATCCATAATTTGCAATGATAATTCTGTTATGCACCCACTTACAAGCTTTTTGAAGATTGGAGATTCAAATCTATGAAAAACTGCTTGCCTAAAAGCCTTGGAAGAAACTGTTATGATTCCAAGTAATGTACTAGGTGCCCAATCAACATAGTTTTCTGAACTGCATATTCGTGTATTGAAAATGTTAAGCTCTTTTGGTCAAGTAAGATCTACCATTCGGTAGTGTTTTCCCGTTAACCGCCCATGTTTTGAGACAATGCCTAGTAAAGATAAAATCCCACTAGATAGCTGGATTTCAGTGCTGGGGGCATTTCCAATGTGATTGATCAATTGGTTTTGTTGACAGATAAATCGTTTTGAAAAAATATCTTTTAAGTCATTGAAATTATATAAACCTGGTTCCAAATAGATTCTTTTGTTTTGGTTGCTATATACTGTTTGTCTGTTACATTATACCAGCCTCACACGGGGTATTCGACTACCTGGAACGCAGACGGATACCAAAAACGCCGACGGAAAAAAACAACAAACATTCGTGGTGAGTTGAACAAATCGCATTTTACGGGTATATATTAAATAGTTGCCCACAGATGTTGATAGCAACCTGTTTCGCAGTGTCTCGGAATACTTTCCACGAACTGTTGATGCAAATCCTTCTGTCAATGACGAATTATGACCTATTTTATTCGGCAAAATATAGATGCTTGATGCAAGTCGACAGTTTTTTAGTTTTACAGCAATAATCCGTATATAATTTCCAATGTTTCCTGAATAGCATAAAATACTAATGTATTGAGTACCTGCCATGCGTTATTAGAATTAGCAAAAAGCAGGATTATAGAATTATAGATGTGAATTTCTTGATGAGGGTGTTCGAATAAGGATACAAATGACGACCCGCACAGATACCACGCAATGCAGACGTTACAAAGTTATGGTTACCATTGACTTGGAAACCACAAGCGTGGAAAAATAAAAAAAGGAGTAAAATACATTCTGTTTTCGTTTAATTGGAAAGTTAATCCAGACACTGAGTCTTACCACAGTGCACCTCGACCAAAGAGGGTATTCTCGATGTAGAAGGGAAGGCAATGACCAGGAATCGATACGATTGCCTTTCGCTTTTCGCCAAAAGACACCAACGTGACGGTTTGTCTTAATACCACATGTGGGCCATATTCGCGCATATGACTTTATATAGCGCACATGACCCGTCAATTCTTATTATGTGTCATAAATCTGTGATTTCATAATGTTCGATACTTTTACGATCAACTTGGCACGATTTGTAAATTTCCTTAGGTATATTAATAGCGTAGTCCCACAAAACAACCACGGACATGAATTCAGTCCTTCTCGCTACCTTTAGTCCACGCAGAGTACTTTTAAATTCATTATTTTGACAGATAAATATGAATATACAGTCGAACTTCAATGGCTCTAACACTTTTGGGACCAAGAAAATTTGTTAGAGACCACGGTGGTTCGAGCCACAGGGGGTTGATCTTGGAGCTAGGGGAGGAGGCCGAATACGGACATATTTTCTGTTTTCTTCAAAATAAATGCATGTTGTGTGTACTCATTAGAATCGCCTCATCGAGGCGATTCTAGTGAGTACACAAAACATACATTTTCAAGATCAAATTAGACAATTGTACAAACTATATTTATATCTGCAGTTATGGAATTTTCTTTCTAGGGACTAAAGAAAGAGTTCGACTCGGCCGTAGTTACTGGGCCATCAGTGTTTGAGTCATCGAAGTTTCACTGTACATTAAATTTCAAAACAGATGGTTTTTTTTTTTTGTTTTTTTTTTTTGGTTTTGGTTTTACGGCCCTTTCAAGATTATTTCACTCATGTCGAGCCGATCGTTATTCAGAGGTGGGCGAAAACCGGAGAAAAACGACCTGACCTTCCGTTGCAGAACTTGGCGTCTCACATGTGACCCGAGCCAGGCTCGAACTCAAAACTAATCGTTTTAGAACTGTACGAGTTTGTTTCATTATTTGACAGATAAATATGATTATACATTATTGCAATGCCCATAGGGGCTTGAAGAAATATATGGGCTGCATGATGCTTCCACGCAGAGCTGAATCCGGTCCGCACACGAGTACTGATAAACTGCTTAGTGGATCTAAGCCTGCCCAGGCAAAGCGGTGCGAGTCGGACCGTCCATGCTTATAAACCCTATTGGTTTCATTGGGCGACATTTTGAGATGTCATTTCATCTCAATGCCGGGTAGAAGTCCCACAAAATTAGAAGCAACGTCTCCAAAATGACCTTTACAGTGTTGACGTGGACGTGAAACCTCAAATCAAACAAACATTATTGCAACGTCGTTGATATGGCGTTGTTCCAGTGAGTGGTACGTGTTGGTAGGGTCGGGTCCTACGAAATTACGAATCGGTCTTATTACATAAAAAATGTGAAATTTATAGAAAAAATTCGGGAAAGAATGACGCACCTGAACGAATGGCAATATAATTAACCCATATATGCCCTCTTCTGGGAAATTAGCAAACAGTGCCGATCCAGATCAGACACGGCGTCTGATCTGGGTCTACATTGTTTGCTAAAAGAAAATTCATTTTTGTAAAATTTGCCACAAATAAAAACAAACATGTAATAGGAAGTGACAACTCCAACTTACTAGGTGGAAGACTCCATGTCACATATGGATTAAAACATACGAAGAATAGTTTGTTTCCCTCAACGCACCCCCTTTAGCAGAAAAGAATGAATGGCCAAACAGTTGTCCAAAATCAAATATTGCCAGGATATTTGTTTGTTTGAATTGAGGTTTAACGTTCCCGTCAACACTATTTAGGTCATTTTGGAGATGCTGCTTCCAATGTATTGGTACTTTTACCCGACATTGAGATGAAATGGCAACTCAAGTCCTGTCGACCAATAAAACCAAAATGCTTGTATGCATTGGACGCTCTGAATAACACCACTTTGCCTGGGTAGGCTTAGTCCTTCTAAACGGTTTACCAGTTCTCATGTGTGTTGAGTTTTAGGTCTGCGTGGAAGCACCATGCAGCCCAGTCCATTTATCCAAGCACTGACGGGCGGGAGTGATATTGCCATGATAGACATGCAAAGACATACAACGAAAATATTAAACCAAAAAGAGAAGCACCGCCTTGGAGCGGTCAGTAAGTGTTTTTCGTGGTTAGCAATCGTAGTGACTGCATATTCAAAATCTACGTTTTAAGATTAAAGTAATGCAAGACATACAATGCTGCAGTTGAACTGTAGGCGGGTACCGTGGATACTATAGCTGAACATAACAGTGAAACTTAGGATTGGGCTCCAGTTTTGTCAGGTGTCCCACAAGGTGCCGTTTTTGGCCCATTTTTGTTCTTCGTGGGTATTAATGACATTTTAAATGACACTTGCTCAGGCATTGAAAAAGATGACTGTGTTTACTACCGTGAAATGAGAAATGGAGATAACTCATTGAAACATCAGACTGATAAAGATAGATGAAGATGTTGGGCAATAAAACGGGCCATCAGATTTCAATGCGTTAAGTGCAGTTTTGACAAATAACTAGGAGAAAAACCAATAAAAGTGAGCCTTCTTGCATTTAAAGGGGAAAGATTCTCGAAAATATGGATTCAATAAATAGAATAGCTCTTATACAAAGGAGGAGAGACAGTAGGTTTATACTCTTGTATAAAGGTCTAAAGTGTGCTGCTAGGATTGCAACGAATGGTCTTATTCCCCATGGCAATTAGGCAACATAAAAAGCTAATTGGCCTTCCAGTCTCTTGAAACTGACAGTTTCAATGGACGACATGACTTGAGATGTCATTTCATCTCAATGTCGGGTAAAATTCTCACAAAATTGGAAGCAGAGTTTCCAAAATAGGTTAAATAGAGTTGTACCCCTAAAGTAAAAAAAAAAAAAAAAAGTGTTCTGGGTTAACACTATCCAATTTTGTGGGACTTTTACCCGACACACTGAGAAGAAATGACATCTCAAGCCCTGTTGCCCAATGAAACCAATTGGGTTTATAAGCATGGACGGTTCGACTCGCATCACTTTGCCTGGGCATGCTTAGATCCTCTAAACGGTTTACCAGTGCTCCTGTGCGGTCGGTTTCAGCTCTGCGTGGATGCATCATGCAGCCCATCTATCTCATCAAACCCCGATAGGCGATTGCGTTTGAGTTTTACGTCCCCACCAACAACAAGATCATATGGAGGTGGGACTTCTGTTTAAAGACTCGCCCGAAAGTCTGGTGAAGCCCGGAATCGATCCCACGACCCCTGGTTTGCGAGGCGAGTAGATTATCCTCTGCACCACGGAGGCTTCTAATTGACATATATGGGATATAATACCGAAACGGAATGAATACAAAGTAGCTGCATGTAAAACATGGTGTTTTTACAGATGCCTATGCACAGTATGCCGAGATGAGATCTCTCATTGGGAGCTGTCTATATCTCGCATTTTGATGATTTTAATTGAAGCATCTTAACGGAACCCGGGAAGGGACATGATTTGTTTTTTTAATATGTTGTGTGAACAAGATATTAAGTTGTGCGAACAAGATTTTATCTTGTGCGAACAAGATAATATGCTGTGCGCCCAAGATATTATCTTGTGTGGACAACATAATTTATCTTGTGTGGACAACATAATTTATCTCGTGCGGACCATAATTTATCTCGTGCGGACAACATATTATCTTGTGCGCACAAGATAATATCTTGTTCGCACAACATATTATCTTGTTTGCACAACATAGAGCTTTGGAAGTTGTGCGAACAAAATATTATCTTGTGCGCACAACTTATAAAATAATAAAAAAAAATCATGTCCCTTCCAGGGTTCCATACATCTTACATAATAGCAACTATGCATTTTTCTTTTCGCAAAATTCAAAGATGAAAGTAGCAGAAACTCAGGGCGTTAGTGTAAATTTTGGTCAGCTGTCTGAGCGATTAAGCTGTGTAGTATGAGATCAATATTTGTCAAATATGACAATGCAGATCAAGTTGAGACGCCACAAAATCGGTGATTCGTCTACGTACACCGTTTTCTTAAACGGCCAGTCTATTTGAAAAAAAAAAAACTTACAACAAAACAAAGGAGAAACCCGCCTGTCAAGTATTGTTATGTGGAAGATTCTGGTTGTCATATATGGGTACATGCATCATGAAAGGCGCCTGCGACCAGGTAAGAATCATATCAACATGTGTAGCTGTACAATCTGGTTGCTTTCAGATGCATCTCGGTGCAGAAATGATTTTATATGACATGTGATGGAATGAATGCGCAACATGTCTAAATATTTCGAACAAACAGTGTCATGAATGTCTAGAGTTCGCTAAGAATGACAGAAATTAAGAAGTATCACGCATTTTGTGGAATAGCCTGCAGATGCACAACAGATGCTTTGTGGGGCGCTGTGGTGCAGTGGTAAAGTATCGGCCTCGGGATCGAAAGGTACCGGGTTCGAATCCCACGAGTGGCAAGTGTTGTTTCCTTGAGCAAGAGACTTTATCCACATTGCTTAGTACTGGTTCTACCCAGGAAAAGAGGGCCACATGGAAGATTAGTACTAGTTTACTAAATGTGTTACCCTCTATAAATAAGGTCGATTATTATTATTATTATTATTATTATTATTATTATTATTAACAGATTTTAAACATGAACAGGTTGGAGCAACATCTGTCCGTCAACAGTTGAAACCTGCTTTCTCACGAACAGTTTTGACGGATTGCATTCTCATTTCCTATACACGATCGTCTCGGATAAAATCCGCCACTTTTATTTGTGTAGCGGTTCTTCTTCTTCTTCTTACTACTACTACAACTGACAATCCGTTGCAGAACTTGGCGTCTCAGATGTGACCCGCGCGAGGTTAGAACCCACAGCAGTGAGAGACGATATGGTTAAGATAGACTATCTGAACGAAACCGCCAACAAATGCGGACCTTTAGAAGTTTAAATGCGCATATACATATATTTGCACAAGAACCACCACTGTCGATCAGACTTTTTTAGTTTCCTGCCTCTTCAGTTTCCTGCCCTTCACAAACATCCGAGGAAAAAAAATGCTTGGGTCTAGAGATAGACTTCTAAATAGAATAACGGAATGAAACGTCAAACATTAGAATACTTGCATGAAACCTCGAACATTTATCAGCCGATTTGTGGTCTATCTGGAAAATCCTCTATGAATGATTTATCTGGAAAATCCTCTGTGAGTTGTAAATTCTCTTTTTATCTCCCGACCGAATAGGTTCGGGGGATATTGTGATCAGCCTGGCGTCCGTCCGTCTGTCCGTCCGTCCGTCCGTCCGTAGACGCAACCTTGTGATGGCCACAACTCTTATACCCTTTGCGATTCATTGATGGTTCTTTGCACATTTGTTCACAAGGCTGAGACGGCGTGTCATGCGCAAGAACCAGAACTCTGGATGCCATACTTTTTGAGTTATCTCCCTTTTTAATAAAATAGAATGATTACTTTGTGGTGGCCATAACTCCAATATCCTTTGAGATATATTGATGACACCTGGCACAGTTGTTCACAAGGCTGCGACAGCGTGTCATGCACAAGAACCACAACTCTGGTTACCATGGTTTTTGAGTTATTTCCCCTTCCAATAAAATAGAGTGACTACCTTGTGATGGCCATAACTCCAATACCCTTTAAGATATATTAATGATACATGGCACAGTTTTTCACTAGGCCGAGACGGTGTGTCATGCATAAGAACCACAACTCTGGGTGCCATGGTTTTTTAGTTATCTCCCCTTCCAATAATATAGAATCACTACCTTGTGATGGCCACATACTGATGGTACTTTGTACAGTTATAAATGAGTTTCAGCAGGTGTGTCACGTGCCAGAACCACAACTCTGAGTGCCCTGGTTTTTTAATTATCTCCCCTGACAACATAACCTTGTGATGGCCATAACTCCAATACCCTTTGAGATATATTGATGGTACTTGGCACACTTGTATGCAAGGTTGAGACGGCGCTTCATGCCTAAGAACCACAACTCTGGGTGCTATGATATTTGAGTTATCACCCCTTCCAATATAACAGTATGATTACCTTGTGATCACCGTACCTCCAATACCATTCGACCTATATTGGTGGTACTTGATGCAGATGTACATGAGGTTAAGCAAGTGTGTCATGCTCAAGAATTACAACTCTGGGTGCTCTGGCCTTTGAGTATTCTCCCCTGCCAATATAACCTTGTGATGACCATAGCTCCAACCCCCTTTGAGATATATTCAAGGAACTTGGCGCAATTGTATACAAGATACAGAAGGGGTGTCATGTGCAAGAAACACAACTGTTGGTGCTGTGGTATTCGAGTTATCTACCTTTTCAATATAACAGTATGACCAGCATCTGAACATCATATCTCAAATACCCTTTGAGATATATTGATGGTACTTTGTACAGAAATACATGAGCTTAAGCAGGCATGTCATGCCCAAGAACCAAAATTCTGAGTGCCCTGGTTTTTTAGTTATCTCCCCTGACAGTAAAATCTTGTGAACGCCATAACTGCAGTAACTTTTGTAATATATTGCTGGTTTAATTCTGGTGCACTTTCTATTGGTGAACAATCTTCAGAATGCCATATTGGCTTTTGGTCGGGGGGATTTGCCATTTCTTCGATGGCTATTTTTATTATTATTTTATTCAATAAAATGTGGAACTATTGTAGTAAAAAAATATTAGAACCAAGGAAAGGCTCTCTGACTGTTCCTATTCATCAGTTATCTTCTGGAGACCCTTATGTAAGTATAGGAAACATGAACTATCCAAACATTTCCTGAAATGGAAGTCGTTGAAATTCATAATCCCTATACCAGACACATGCAGAGAGAGAGAGAGAGAGAGAGAGAGAGAGAGAGAGAGAGAGAGAGAGAGAGAGAGAGAGAGAGAGAGAGAGAGAGAGAGAGAGAGAATGAAACCATTTACTCGTCTTACGCTATTTTCACCATCGTTGTTTATATACAGCATCGGAAATATTCAACACTGTTCATAACCTTGCTTTTTGGACCTCAAAATTAAGGAGATATGGAAGTAGGCATTGATTAAGCCATTAATTGTAAATCCGTCATTGGTATCCATCGTCTGCGTTTCATGGTAACATCAAAGAAATCCGTCTGTCGTAAATATTATCTTCTTTCAGCATGGTGCACTCAAGTCCATGCTTATTGCTGTCCGAGCAGCGTATGGCACAAGTATATAGGAGTTTATTTTTGAACAAGAACTATTTCTCTTTTCAAGCTACAAAGACATCTTTGGATAAATCGGTTTCATTTCTGGTACTTACACTAATACTTTTAGAAATTGTGCATGTTTTGCATTTTAGTTGTCTGTAAAGACGCTTTCATGTAATCTATCGAAGCTAAAATCACCATTACGAAACAGCTGTGACAGTTCCAGAAGAATACAGCAAAAAATCAAAACTGATTTTTTTTTCAATAGGGTCGCAAAAAAACATGATTTTATCGACTCACCCTCTTTCAAATCCAAGGTAAACAGTCGGCGTTTTTGGTATCCGTCTGCGTTCCAAGTAGTCGAATACCCCGTGTGAGCCTACCCAGTATGTTATAGATTTTAATACGATTGTTTTATTATTATCTCTGTTATCAATATAACTCTGTAATTGATAAGGTTTTCCAAGCTGAGCATTTGTTAAAGTATAAGTTAACATTTTTTATTTTGAAATATTAAAAAAAACAAACAAAAAACAAAAACAAAAAACAATATAAGAATGAAACAGCCAACGGTTCCTCCAATATACTGACCATCACATAATATATATAATTTTGAACCCATTAAATCCCACTTTTATACAGTAAAACTGGGGTTTACTGGGGGTAAACCTAATTTTTCTTATTTCTGCTCTAAAAATAAGAAAAATATCACAATTTTTCATCATAAATTTTCATTTTTTTTCGGCGATAAAGGTGGCAATGTATTTGTATAGGCGTGTTTGCGTGATGAATGGACAAAATTATCGTTTACAGAAGATATCAGAAATAGAAAAACAATTAATAAGAGAGCGAAATCTAAGAAAGGCGTTACATAAAAAGTATAAAAGGGGAATTTATTTTACAGTTGGAATCGATACTGCATTGCTGTCTGCAAGTGTTGTAATGGCGGGTGTTGGAATAACCATGCCGATTATGTTACCATTAGAAGTTACGACAGTTGTTTGCGGGTGTTTGGCTGCTTGTGCCAAGTTAGTGAGACATAAATCAATGTCCAAAACACTGAAGTATTATGATATTAAAACTCTTGCAAAAAGTAAACTAAATAGTATCAAAGACCTTGTATCAAAATCATTACAAGACGGACAAATCACAAAATTAGTACAGTCGAACTTCGATGGCTCGAACACCGATGGCTCGTTTACCATGGATGTGTCGAACCCATTCTTGAGCCCGTAGCGAAATCCTCTACATAAGAAATAGTGGGGGATAATTAAGGAGATTTTAGTCTTTTATCTTGCAAATGTATGCTGTGTGTACTCATTAGAATCGCCTCGATGAGGCGATTCTAATGAGTACACACAGCATGCATTTTCATTATAGAACACCGAAAAGATGTCTAAAAGTATCTCTTTATGCCTCCTGAGAGTAACCTCAATGGCTCGAACTTCCCCTGTCTCGAACATATTTTCGAAGTCCCAAAGGAGTTCGAGCCATTGAAGTTCGACTGTATACAAAACCATAGTAACTGAAGAGATACAACGAAATGAAAGACCAATATGAAAACATGCCTATACAAATACATTGAATCCTTTAACGCCGAAAAAAATGAAAATTTTAAGATGAAAAATTGTGATATTTTTCTTATTTCTGCTCAAAATATAGATTGTTGGTACTCGTAAGAACCGCCTCGTCGAGCGGTTCTAACGAGTACCCACAATCTATATTTTAGGGCAGAAATAAGGATTACCATTATTAACCACAGTTTTACTATATAAAAGTGGGGTTCAAGGAGGTTAAAATTATATAGGCGTGTTTTCGTGATGCAACGTGCACACAGTCCAGACTGGATTGAGCGAAGCTGAAAGAAAAAAAAAAGTTAATAGAAGAAGGAACGGCACAAGCGTTGAGTGTCATTAAAAAAAATACAAGACACATAATTTTGTTCAATAAAATTGATTTCAAAAATGATCCACCGCCATAGAGTATCTTTCACTATTCAGCCCTTTTTATACATGTTTTGAAAGGATAGTTTTATGTTTTATAGCATAATAGTATTACAGCGTAATAGTATTGCAACGTTATAGTATTACAGCGTAGTAGTATTGAAGCGTAATAGTATTACAGCGAAACAGGGTAGTAGTATTACAACGTTACAACGTAATACTATTACAACGTAATAATGTCACAGAAAAAAGTATTATAGCGTAATAGTGTTACGGGAAAACACCAACTATTTGATAAAATTAACTGTGCCATGGAAAAATGCATTATTTTCTAAATAACCCTAATCAAAAAAGACTGGGGTGGGGATAACTTGGTGGGGGTCAGTAAGTGTTTGAGTTTTACGTCCCACCAACATCTAAGGTCATACGGAGACGGGACCACGGTTTAAAGACTCATCCGAAAGTCTTGAGAAGCCCGGGATCAATCCTGCGACACTTGGTGGGGGAGTGGAGTATTCTGGTTTTGAGGATGTGTACATAACTATATAGGGGTTATGTACAAACTTGCCTTTTGTAAACTTTTACCGTTCCATATATATGGTTATTTGGCCAATTACATTTAAATTCCTATATTAAGACTACCTTTGGGACTTTTCAAAAGTGATCTATAAGACCACTTTTGTTTAGTACCAAAGATGGATTACCACAAGAACACACTGGATGTGTAAACACCAAGAAAATATACCCGAAACCTTCTGAATATGCTTTCACAAGCATAATTTCTCTAAAGTTTAGGTGGTCTTAATAGCGGAATTTCACTGTATATGTTAAACTTTTTTTTGTATTCATTCAGAGGTCTCAAACAAACTTCAATAGAAGTTTTTGTAACAGAAGCTTTTGTATTAATTTATAGGTTATGTCCATGACCGTTGCACAGAAGTGATTGGGGTTTTAGGCTGTGGTACCGCTCTTAGTAATTACAAACAAAGCGGTGGGACTTTCGAGGATTTTTGTTACAAGTTTGGTGTAAAATGCTGTCAAACATGTTTAAACGAAGGTGAGATACTATGAACATGCATATGTACATGATATGTACTCTCTCTCTCTCTCTCTCTCTCTCTCTCTCTCTCTCTCTCTCTCTCTCTCTCTCTCTCTCTCTCTCTATATATATATATATATATATATATATATATATGTGTGTGTCTTGCGCGTTTTTCGTCATATGTACTCAGCAAGTCTTTGGCAAAGGGTTTGCCTGACCAAATATTTGTAGCGCTATATATTCTTGTTTACAGATGGCTGTTACTGTATGCAATCAGCCGTAACTATCAGTCGTTTGCCACGTGCACAAACGCCACGTGTATAACTCGACAATTCTTTTGCTGTATTAGCAATCTCTAACGTACGGAACCCGGGCAGGGACATACATTTTCTTTTTTAATATGTTGTGCGAACAAGATAATATATTGTGCGCACAAAATATATTATCTTGTGCGGACAATGTAAAATATATTGTGCGGACAACATAATATCTTGTGCGCGCACTATATTATATTGTGCACACTATTTAGTATGTTGTGCGCACAAGATATTATCTTATTCGCACAATATAGATCTTATGCGTCTGATTAAACTGTGCTAACAAGATAATATCTTGTGCGCACAAGATACCAAGTTGTCCGCACAGGATATTTAGTTGTGCCAACATGACAATATCCTGTGCGCACAAAATATTTTCTTGTTTGCACAATATCTATGTTGAGCAAACCAGATAATATGTTATGCGAACCAGATAATATGTAGTGCGAACAAGAAAATAACTTGTGCGCACAAGATAATATCTTGTGCGTACAAGATATAACGTTGTGCGAACAAGATAATAAAGTGCGCACAAGATGTTTTGTTGTCCACACAAGATCCGCGTTGTGTCAAACAAGATAATTTCTTGTGCACTTAAGATATTAAGTTGTGCGAACAAGATATTATCTTGTGCGCACAAGATAATAACTTGTGCACACAAGATATTATGTTGTTCGCTCAAGCTAATATCTTGTCCGCACAATATATTAAAATAAAATGCATGTCCCTTCCAGGGTTCCGTACAACTCGTTGGCATAACGTTAAGCACAGTTAGCCGAGCAGTTGGTTGCGAGAGGAGGACTATTCAGAAGTTGGCCGATCCTTTCGCAGCGTTAGGCCTCGTGTGACAACGGCACGCAAAGATCGCTGTAAGACGCTAACGCACTTGCGTCAACGCTTCCTGCAAGCCACTGTCTCAGTGAGGCGGTACGGAATTTCCGCGCAGACAGAAGGGCTAGACAAAGGCCAGCATATACATGTAACTGTTAACAGGCCGCACTATGGGAATTTTTGGTGACGGACGAGTCTAGGTTTGACTTTATCAGGCGCTTGAATCTGGTTTATATATCCCGGCATTTTTCTATGTCACAAAGGGAAGTTAATCAGTCGAGATATAGAACTTGACCAGAGTGTAGCTCTTGTGATCATACAGATTTGTGTGTAGTTTCATTAGGCAAGGGCAAATACTTTTGGAAATATGGTCAAGGTTAAAGGTTTTGGTTACATGTTCGAAAAATAGTTCAACGGTCAACGTCACAGGTCACAAAGTTTGGTATCAATGGAAAAGGCTTGTCGCAAGAAACATCCATGTGAAATTTGAGTGGTATTAAAATGAGTGAGAAAAGCGTTTTTTTTTTTTTTTTTAAACGGAGAGAAAAGGAAAGATATTTCAGTCAAATTGCATGTTAGAGTTATGGAACTTAGATAGAATGTAGCTCTTGTGATGATGAGGTTGTGTATGAGGTTTTATGGGGGTAGGCCGAATACTTTTGGAGGTATGATCAAGTTTAAAGGGTTTGGTTAAATTTTCGAAAAATGGGTCAAAGTTCAAAAGTCAACTTTACAAGTCAAAAAGTTTGGTATCAATGGAAAGGCCTTTGCATTAAGACACATACTTGTGAAGTTTGAAAGCTCTGTTATGAATCATATTGAAATGAGAAGAAACAACACGCCCAGCGGGCAACGATCGCTCACCTGAGAACTAGCACATGTTTTCAGATTCAAGCCAAATTTGAACACATCTGAGATATTATGCTTGTCCTTGTTTACTCAAAGTTTAAAAAAGAATCCGGTTAAAAACAGCTGAGAAAAAGTGGAGACACCAATTTTCGCTTATATTTATGCTCAAGGGCAGGTAACTCCAAAGCCGTTGGTCCTGTGAGGCCCAATTACGAACTCTACATGGACTGTATGCATCTCCTGGTTATCTGCAACTTGATAAAGATCAGATCAGAAACGGCTGAGAAAGGCTGGAGACATAGAGGATATTTGATTTTTTCAGTGTAAGATCGAATTTTATTTCATCGAATGAACACCAAAACTGTTATTTTCACGAGTGGCATAGCCACGAGTGAAAATAGCAGTTTTGGTGTTCATGAGTGAAATAAAATTTGATCTTGCACTGAAAAAATCAAATTTTCTGTTTCTTACATGCTTCAAAAGGCAATATTTAGCGTCTTTAATGGTGTCGCTCACATTCGGAGAAAATTATCTTTGTTCCTGTTCGTTTCGCGTCAATTTAGTGGTGTCCATCGTGTTTAGTGGGTATACTATTGGGTGTAAACTGAAAGTTTGCACATGAGAAATGGCCTGGGATGGTATTATTATGATTGATTAATGAAATAATTGAGAGAGTAGTTTTCCAAAGAAGTTGCTGGCAAGTCTAACGTCGCGCGACAAAAGACGTGACGTCAGCGTCATAAATGACGTCAGTAACGTCCCCGTCACACATGAACGGGCTATGCGTCAATTAGAACACATTTCAGTATTGTTCAGTTATCTGACAAAGATAAAATTGAAATTAGAGTTAGATTTGAAGAAAAAAGTAGTCCCAAACAGTGAAAAATAAAAAATCGTATTTTCACTGTTTGAAACAGTGAAAATATCGATTTATATTTCACTGATAAATCTCTATCATTCATTGAAAAGCATGTAAGAAATCGTTTTTCCATTGTAAGCCTATGGTAAACTTTTCACGCTCACGTGAACGTAACTGTGAAACAGGTTGTCAGATTCTGTGCTATTATGCTTGTCCTTGTTTACTAAAGTTTCGAAAAGATCCGATCAATTGGCCATTTTGTGGGAAAGTAACTGTCCTTTTGGCTTTCCGCTATTGATGTTTCCATTAGGGTCTGTTGTTTCATGTTTGTGTTTCTTTCCCTTTAGTGTCTCTGATGGGAGCTGTGGGTTTATTGTATCGATTCCTGGTCATTGCCTTCACTTCTATTGTATGCCTCTCCTGGTTAAATGCAAGTAAGATAAAGATAAAGATGGGATCAGAAATGACTGAGAAAAGATGGAGACATTGTTTTTTTTCCGCTGTAAGTCTATGGTAAAATATTTCACGCTCAATGGAAAGTAATTGCGAAAAGGTTGTCGGATTCAAGCCAAATTCGAAATCATCTGAGGTAGACTGCTTGTCCTTGTTCACTAAACGTCTCAAAAAGATTCGATTGAAAACAGCTGAGAAAAAGTGGACACCATTTTTCACTTATAATTATGCTCAAGGGCAGGTAACTCCAAAGCCGTTAGTCCAGTGTGGCCCGAATTAGAACTCGATGTAGACCGTATGGCTCTTCTAATTATCTGCAAGATCGGATCAGATATGACTGAGAAAAGTTGGAGACGTCTTGTTTTCATTGTAAGACTTTGGTAATATTTTTCACGCCCAAGGGAACGTAACTGTGAAACTGGTTGTCAGATTCGAGCCATATTCGAATTCATTTGAGATATTATGCTTTTCTTTGTTTACTCAAAGTTTCAAAAAAATCCAATCGAAAAGCTGAGAACAGGTCGCCCATCGGGCAACGATCGCCTCCCTGAAAATAACACATGTTGTCAGATTCAAGCCAGATTCGAACTCATCTGAGATATTATGCTTGTACTTGTTTACTAAAAGTTTAAAAAAGATCCGATCGAAAACAATGAGAAAAAGTCGAAACACCATTTTTCGCTTATATTTATGCTCAAGGGCAGGTAACTCCAAAGCCCTTGGCCCTGCATGGCCCAAATTCGAAATTGACGTAGACTGTATACCACTCCTGGTTATCTACAAGTTTGATAAAGATCAATTCAGAAATGGCTGAGAAAATGGGAGACATTGTTTTTCCATTGTAAGCCTATGGTGAAATTTTTCATGCTCAAGGGAACGTAATTGCGAAACCGGTTGTCAGATTCAAGCCACATTCGAACTCATCTGAGATATCACACTTGTCATTGTTTACTAAAAATATTAAAAAAAGTTGGGAAAAAGTGGAGGCACCATTTTTCAATTATATTTATACTCAAGGGCAGATAACTCCAAAGCCGATGGCTCTGTTAGGTCCAAATTCGAACTCGACTAAGACTGCATGCTTCTCCTGGTTATCTACAGGCATGATGAAGATTAGATTAGAAATGGTTTAGAAAATTTGGAGACATCGTTTTTTCCATTGTAAGCCTATGGTAAGATTTTTTAACGCTAAAGGGCATATAACTGCAAAACTGGTTTTCAGATTCAAGCCAAATTCGAACTCATCTGAGATAATATACTTGAAGGTTTAAAAAAGATCCGATGGGAAAGAGCTGGAAAAAACGTAAAGACACTATTTTCTTATATTTATGCTCAAGGGCAGGTAATTCCAAAATCGTTCGCTCTGTCAGGCCCAAATTCGAAATCGACGCAGATTGTATGCCAATCCTGGTTATCTGCAAGTTTGATAAAGATCACATCAAAATGGCTGAGAAAAGTTGGAGAAGTCGTTTTTTCATTGTAAGCTTACGGTAACATTTTTCACGCTCAAGGGAACGTAACTGCGAAACCAGTTGTCAGGATCAATCCAAATTCGAACTTGTCTGAGATATTATGCGTGTCCATGTATACTAAAAGTTTCAAAACGATTCGATCGAAAAACAGCTTAGAAAAAGTGGAGACACCATTTTTTCACGTACTTTATGATCAACGGCAGGTAACTGGAAAGCCGATTGTCATGTGAGGCCCAAATTCGAACTCGACGTAGACTGTATGCCTCTCCTGGTTATCTGCAAGTTTGTTAAAGAACGGAACAGAATTTGCTGAGAAAAGTTGGAGACGTCGTTCTCCCCCTTATAAGTCTATAGAACGTGTTTGTTTCAATGGCAACCGCAGGTCTGATCAAAACGGGCCAAAAACACAATGCAGCCAATCCCACAACACAATGGTGCTGCACATAAAATTTGACCAAGATTGACCAGCTAGTAACTGAGATATTAAAGTTCGTAGGTGTGGGTGACGGCTAACGGACGGACGGACGCCGGATGCCTGCCTATGCTATAAACCCACCTTGTTAGCCTTCGGCTCAGGTGAGCTAAAATGTGTTTCAGAAACAAAAATAGAAAATTGGAAATAATTAAACCAAAACAACAATACAGTTGTGGCCTTTTCAGAATGTAGCTCCTATGGTGGTTAGTATGTGTATGAAGTGTCACGAGGCTAAATAATATACTTTTGAAGTTATAGCCAACGTTAACTTTTCTGAACGCCGACAACGACAACGCAGACGCCGGAGTGACGAAAATAGCTCGAAAATTGTTCTTCGTAAAACGGACGAGCTAAAAATGTCCTCCAAGCGGCATGGAATAATTTGACCCCAGAAATCATCAGAAGTTATACAACTATCAGTGCCCTCGCCCCCAACCCCCACCCATACCCCCATCGGGGCTTGAAAAAATAGATGGGCTGCATGATGCTTCCACGCAGAGCTGAAACCGACCGCACCCTGGTAAACCGCTTATAGGATCTAAGCCTGCCCAGGCAAAGCGGTGCGAGTCTGAACGTTCTTGCTTAAAAACATACTGGTTTCATTGGGCGACAGGGCTGGAGATGTCATTTCTATCTCATTGCCGGGTAAAAGTTCCACAAAATTTAAAACAACGTCTCCAAAATAACCTTTAAAGTATTGACAGGACGTTAAAACTCAAATCAAACAAACAAAACCTATCAGTGCCCCCCCCCCCCTCCCCCGAGGGTTTGGGAGGGTGTGTGTGTGTGGGGGGGGGGGGGGGCTCACCCAGGGGAATTAAACATACTCAAAAAAGGTCTTGTCTAATTCCCCTATCAGAATGTTGAGAATATTGTCTAATATCCCCTGCCATGGCTGTGTCCAACAGTTTAGATTCCCAAATATTGGGCACACATAATTTTCTAGAAGATCATCAAACTGTCATTTGAATTCAACCATGCACAGCTGACTGATGAGGTTCATTGCTTATCTCATTTACAGTAGAACTTGATGGCTCGAACACCGATGGCTCGTTTACCATGGATGTGTCGAACCCACTCTTGAGCCCCTAGCGAAATCCTCTACATAGGAAATAGTGAGGGATAATTAAGGAGATTTTAATCTTTTGTCTTGCAAATGTATGCTGTGCGTACTCATTAGAATCGCCTCGATGAGGCGATTCTAATGAGTACACACATCATACATGTTCATTATAGAAAACCGAAAAGATGTCTAAAAGTATCTCGTTATGCCTCCTGGCAGTAATCCTCAGTGGCTCGAACTGCCCCTGTTTCGAACAGATTTTCGAGGTCCCAAAGGGGTTCGAGCCATTGAAGTTCGACTGTATTTCGCTGTTGCAGTTGATGTGACTCTCTTAAGTGGTTGTGTGTATTAGGGAGTTGGTCAGGGTCAACACTGCCATTCTGTTTTGCTTTTATGGACTCGTTTAAATTTTACGAGAATTAGGTGTTCCAGTTTTTAGGATTTTACGGTAACTGAAACGCAGTGTCATGCCATCTTTGCCAGGCCACTGGCATTTCATCGATACAGGTCTATTTTTCATTTAAGCACAAATGCGCGGAATTTCCGCAGTAAATATTTTGTTTGCAGGCCTTTCAAGATTACCTCACTTACAGAATTTCAAGCCTTTCATTAATCAGAGACGGGCTAGTCTGTATGGGTTAACCTATTTTGAACCGGACACCCCCTAAACATGTACCCTGGCAAACAGTGCAGGCCCATATCAGACACTGCAGAAAGCGGTATCTGACCAGGGCCTACACTATTTGCAAAAAGTTCAGCTATTTCCCAAATAAATTTTAAAGATAACACAGCCTGTTATCCCTCATATATAAGAGGTAAGATTCCATTTGGTGCAAAAAGGGTGAACTGTAAATGATTGAAACACAAGATGAGCTGCCTTAGGGTTTTAAAATTCTTCTAAAGTGACTTGTCTGCATGTGAAAGGGCATGTAGATTTCAGATGTTCATGTGTCTCCAGCATGAGACACCCGGCATCGGGAGTACTTCTCAGCTGGTATTCTAATCTAATGGATCATACTTACTCATGTATGGGCTCATCATCCCCAGCATGACCATAGTTGTCAAGGAACTCGTAGAATGATGTCTCGACAACATATTGGATCAGACAGTTGCCCTCATAGCCCGGATGCTGAGTGATGCACCGAAGGTCTTGATCTTCTACGAGGTAGTCAATAACGTAACGCCAATTTCCTGCAGCACCTGCTCTCTTCTAAGGTCGGCATGGGGACACAAAATCCATATTCACACCTGGAAAAATAAAGAAATGATAGCATAGAAATGCAAGACGCCAAGTTCTGCTAAGGAATTCCAAATAGTTTTTCTCTAGGTAGTAGGCACTCCGCTGTTTCACCCTCTCAGATTTAATGGGCGACAGAAAATAAGTGAAAATAAGTTTGAGAATGACATCTCGAGCCCTGTCACCCAATGAAACCATAAGGTTTATATGCATGGACAGTCCGACGCACACCACTTTATCTGTGCAGGCTTCGATCCTCATACGAGGACTGTTCAAATATGAATGCAACTAAGCACATAAAATGATTCCGTGATAGATTTCGACGAAAAATTTATTTTGTCCCCTCAAAGTATTCCCCTTTAACAGATACACAAACTTTCAGTCTTCTGATCCAATCATTGAATGCATTTTGGTAGTCTTTTCGGGGTATACTATGAAGGCACTGGAATATTGCAGAACCGAGGTGTTTGCGCTGTACAAATTTTCGACCAGAACGGTATTTTTTCAGCCGCGGGAACAACAAAAAAAAGTCACACGGGGCAAGGTCAGGGTAATACGGGGGTTGAGGGTGTTCAACAACCTTTTCCTGCTTCAGATAGTCTTGCACAATGAACGTCTTGTGCGATGACGCATTGTCATGTAGCAATCTGACATTGGCCAAACCAGTTGCGGGTCTTCGTTCTTTGAAATATTTCTTCAATTTTCGAAGAACTATATTCTTGTAAAACTTCGCATTAACAGATTTGCCTTTAGGCACAGCAACCTGAATAGCAGGACCCTGATTTGAAAACAATATGGTGTGCATTACCTTCTTGACGCTCATGGTCCGCTTTGCAATGCATGGTCGTTTGCAATACTTTGTTGCCCATATTTTGTTCTGAATCTTTCGTTTTGGCTTAAAAAAGTGAACCCATGTCTCGTCACCTGTGACGACATTAGCGAAAGACCGTGCATTGTAATTTGGAAACTTTTTAAGCAACTTCTTGGCGCACTGAACGCTTTTTCCGCTCATCTGTCAACAGATTGGGAATCCAGCTAGAACACATTTTTCTCATTTTCAAATCCCGTTTCAGAATTGTATGAGCAGCTCCTAATGAGATGCCAACCATACTAGCTATTTGACTAGTGGTGTATCGTGCATCGGTAGCAACTATTTCTTTCACTCTAGCAACCATCTTGGCAGATGTTGCTAATTTCGGCCGATGATCATGTGGTGCATCTTCTGTTGAGCCTAGCCCACAGCTGAATTTCTTAAACCAACGAAAAACTGTCGGCAAAGACATTTCATTATGCCCATAAACCGAACATATTTCATCAAAATTGTCTTTGCACCATATACCAAGGATACAACGATTCTTAATATAGGGCCGCATTTCAACGGCGTACTCTGACCTTCTTCCAACCATGTTTTGTATTAGTTTACAAGAGTAGACAGTGTTTATCGAACGATATACCCAGTAAGCATTCTACATAAATCTACAGCGGGCCGTTAGCGGCCCGTCAGGGTAGCTGACGGGCCGCTAACGGCCCGCTGTATATTTATGTAGAATGCTAGCAGGGTACATGGCTAAAGTGGACGGATTTTAACAGGTTTGGTATCAATCTATAGGTAAAATGTTTTTCTACGCTGTGATATTTATTTCCAGGTGATTTTCGCATTAGTGCATGAGAAATCGTTCTACTTGCATTCATATTTGAACAGTCCTCGTAGCGGTTTACCAGTACTTTTGTGCGATTTTGTTTGTTTGACCTTGAGTTTAGTTTATACTAATTTATTTTAGTTTGATTGCGATGAAAGCTTCACGCTTAGCGAATCGTTCTCAACACTCATTGCGGGTGTTTTCAAGCGCGCGCGAGAGAGAGGCAGTGGCTTTTACACCACTGCTACCCATTTACATCTGGATGGAGTGGGGCAGTGTCATTTCTTGTCTTGCCTAAAGGACACACCTCGATACCCGTGGCCGGATTCGAACGCACAACCTCTCGATCATAAACACACCGGTTACCGCGGTACAACGTGACGCGACTGAGTACAACAAACGCTACCGGTTTTTTTTTTGACGGGAGAAAAGTGTGAGTACAATGTTTCTTTTATTTTGTCGAACATACCGCGATTTACGTTTTTCTGTTGTTTTTTGCGATGACAACAGATTGTGTTTTTGTTGTTTTGTCCAAATTCTAAGTTATGACACGGTCAGAGAAGGGAAATCAAAGCCATAAATTAGGCCAAAATAGGTAAAAAAACAAAACTTCAAGTTTTAAGGGTCTATCAATCAAAAACAAATGACATGTACACGGGCATTCTTTGGTTTTCCATGTCTCTAGGCATCGAAGCAAGTATAATATTTTTAATAATTCATAAAATCATTTTAAATCAGAATCGTACCGAATTTTCTTGACCCACTACCTTGAAACACGGGTACACCTTACCGGGCCCCGATAGCTCAGTTGGTAGAGTGTCCGCTCCGGGGAACGGGAGGTCTCGGGTTCGATCCCGGGCCGCGACATACCAAAGTCGTTAAAAATGGTACTAGCTGCTCCTCGCTTGGCACTCAGATTTACGGGGTAGAGCTAGGACTGGTCGATCCAGTGTCAGGATAATGTGACTGGGTGTGGTATCATGTAATGTGTCTGGGACATGATACTTCAGTGAGGCAGCACTATAAACGTGAGCATTGAGCTCCCTGTCGCAACCAGACACCGTCGTGATATGACTGAAAAATTGTTGAAAGCGACGTTAAACCCGAATTCACACACACACGGGTACACCTTACCACGGATCATGTGTTGTGTTTGAGTACACTAAACACGGAACAAATGAAACAACAAACACGGATATGGAAACCGACTCTGGACGGTTTTACCCATTATAAGCGCCATTTTTCAAGAAATAGCCAAGATGAACGATACATATTTGCCCTTAAGTTGAACAATTACAATATGTACACTATGCGCTTGGCCATTCCTAAAACAGAAAAGTGTTTTGGGTTGTATGTGTGTTTATGACATGGAGACAACTTTTTATAACAGATGCACAATAAACAGTCGCTATAATCCATCAAAAAATGTCACATACAAAATAACCTGTTTGTTTGTTTGAATTGAGCTTTTACGTCCCCGTCAACACTATTAAGGTCATTTTGGAATTGTTTCCAATTTTGCAAGTCTTTCTATCCGTCATTGAGTTTTAACGACATCTCAAACCTACCGCCCAAGGGGAATAATAGGGTTCACATGTATATGAAGGAACGGTCGGACTCGCACCACTTTGCCTGGGAAGACTAAGACCTTCTAAGTGGTTAACCAGTAGTCCTGTGCGACGGGTTTCAGCTCTGTGTGGAAGTATCATGTAGCCCGTTTATTTCCCCAAGCAGCGGTGGATGGGGCCCAAGAATAACCTGTACATAAGCATGCAAACAACATAAAACTACAGAGGAACCGTTCAAATAGCCAACAATGAGCTATACTGAGCAAATCCAACTTCAGTGAGACAACACTTCCCGTGCAACCACAAGAATCTGCAAAATAATTTGTTAGTACAGAAAGTCGAGAATTCTGAGGTATTAAACTCAAAGGGTGTCTGATGTGCGCTACTTGTATAGAAAGTCGTGGTTGCTACCCGTAATGCGACGTCACTAAACGTCACAATAGACGTCAGCAGCCGAAGCGACCGCATATTCAAACTCTACGTTTTCAGATTTAAGTAATGCAAGAAAAAGAATCTGAAATGGGTGTGTCATGAAATGTTCTTTTTGGTAATCATTCTGTTTTACTCACCTCATAAACCAGGGGTCCTGGGTTCGATTCTTGGCTTCTCCAAACTTTCTGGCGAGTCGATAAACTGAGGTCCACTCTATGTATAACCTTAGTGGGTTGCTGGGACGTATAACTCAAAATACACACACGGTCATTCTCTGCCTTTCACTGGCTCAAGAAGGGCGGTTGTCAAATTCCGGCGTAAGAATATGCACTGTGCTGGTTTTATAAGCCTTCAAGGTAAACTAACTGGCTCGATGTGACCTAAATAGTGTTTGCTGGGCTGTTAAACTCCCAACCAAGCGAAGAAACAATCCAGCCAAAGAAATCGGTGTGAGGGATAGATAGGAAAGTTTGTCCATCACACTCAGGGGGGTAGCTACCTGTACGCTGATACGCACATAATACAAACGTAAAAAATAGACGTAGAAGAAAAAAGAAGAAGAAAAAGAAGAGAAAAGAGAAGAAAAGAGAAGAAAAAGAAAAATAGGAAGAAAAGGAAGAAAAAGAAGAGAAAGGAGAAGATGAAAAAGAAGAAGAAACAAGAGCCCCCCCCCCCCCCCCCCCGATTCGCTCACCTGAATGTCACTGTCTCTAGTACATTCTATTTTTAGCTCTGGTGGCCATCGTGTTTGTCAGAGTGGAATAATTTTAGCTATTTTGGAAGGGTGTCACGCAGCCAAGTTCGAATCAAACTAGGGTTTAGAAAGAGTTCGCTTTTGAAGAAAATTTACAATGGTTTTTTTCTATTTTTAACTCTCAGGCGGCCATATTGTTAATCGGAGCGGGATCATTTTAGCTATTTTGGTAGAGGGTCATCTAAGCAACATTGCTATAAGTTTGAATGAAATTGGCCCAACGGTACAGGAGGAGTTGTCGTTTGAAGTTTTTTTTTCTATTTTTAGCTCTGGCGACCATCTTGTTCATCAGAGCGGAATGATTTTAGCTACTTTGTAGGGAGTCACCTGGGCAACATTTCTGTGAAGTTTGAATCAGTTTTGGAGAAGTTCGCATTTGAAGCAAATTAACGTTTTCCTATTATTAGCTTTGGTGTCCATTTTGTTCATCAGAGCGGGATCGTTTTAACTATTTTAGCAGTTCAGTCATCTAAGCAACATTCCT
>OY757017.1:146313294-146407831 GCA_963580285.1 Lucinisca nassula
CCGAATCACTCATCCAGCTATCGAGGTATGTACGGAGATGGTTATTGGAATCAGTAACCATGCAAGTCACCATGCAATACGCATGCGCCGACTGGAGTGCTGGCTTCACGTTTTGCATTTCCGGCCTGATTTCCTACTTTCGATTTACTGACGGCCTTTATTGACACCGAGTAATTTGTTCACATGAGAATATTTGGGTAATAATCAATTATCAGAATCCTCACACTCTAGAATAAGATTGTGTCATATGTTAATTCTTGCATATGGTATAATTGGGGCCATAATTTGTATTTATACATCCTCTGTCAATTGAATTGTCCGCTGGAGAGAAAATTGTCCATAAATTCGTCATGGTACTAGTGCGGCAAATGTGACTGGGAAGCTCCGTGGTGACTGGTTTTTGTTTTATTTGAGGTTTAACGTCCCAGTCAACACTGTAAAGGTCATTTTGGAGACGTTGCTTTCCATTTTGTTGGACTTTTAGTCGACATTGAGATGAAATGACATCTCAAGTCATGTCACCCAATGAAACCAATAGGGTTTATTAGCATGGACAGTCCGCCTTGCACTGCGGTTCCTGGACAGGCTTAGATCCTCCAAGCGGTTTACCAGTACTAGTGTGCGGGCCGGATTCAGCTCTGCCTGGAAGCATCATGCAGCCCATATATTTCTTCAAGGCCGTATGGGCGGGGGCTGCCGTGGTGACTGGGAAGTATGGCAAGCCTTTTTACTATTTATTATGGAATGTAGATATCTAATTTATCATAGAAGATATATATTATATTAGATATCTTAATTATTATATAAGATATCTTATATAGCATATAAGATATCTTATATAATATATGAGACATCTTTATATCTTATTTATTATATAAGATATCTTATATAGCATATAAGATATCTTATATAATATATAAGATATCTTTATATATAAGATATCTGATATGTCATATAAGATATCGTGTATGCTTTATTAGATATCTTATTTATTATATTAGATATGTTCTATAGGATATGAGATATCTAATAAAGGATATAATATATCTTATTTACAAAATGTATAAGATAGCTTATATACTAAATAAGATAGCTAATATAGCATATGAGATATCTTTTGTAGCATATCAGATATCTTATATATTGTATAAGATATCTTATTTATTATATAAGATCTTATTTATTATACAAGATATATTATTTAAAGATGGAAATAGGATATCTTATATGATACATAAGATATCTGATATATTATATAAGATATCTTATATGTTATATTAGATATCTTATTTGGTATATTAGATATCTTATTTAGCATATCAGATATCTTATATATTCCAGTGAATAAGATATCTTAAATCCTATATCAGATATCTTATTTGATATATTAGATATCTTATACAACATATAAGATATCTTATATAATATATAAGATATCTTATTTACCTAAATATATAAGATATCTTATTTGACAAATAAGATATCTAATATATTTTACCAAAAAACATAATGAAGTCTACCCCAAACTGCCAAAAGCATATCTGGAAATGACTACCCCCATTTATGCCTAACATTCCATTACCCATTTTGTGCCAGAACCCCTTGCAAACAGTGCAGGCCCAGATCAGATCAGGGCCTACACTATTTGCAAAACGTTCAACAATTTTCAGATTACACAACCTGTCATACCTAATATTCAAAATGGACTCCTGCCATATATAAGGAGGATGATTCCATTTGGTAAAAAGGGATAAAAGGGACAAAGAAATATTGAACTAATTATGCGAAAAGTAGAGGCAGAAACCATGCTGAATATATGCACAGTCTGGTGAGAGGCTTTTTTTTTTTTTTTTTTCAAAATACATGCAGCGAGCAGCGCTTGGCATAACTCAGAGTTTGAAGTTCAATTAAGACTTCTACTATCTGAAGAATTTTTGTAAGGGAGGATTATTAAATTATACAAACAAAAGCAGGCTGGATTTATTATCTATATATATATATATATATATATATATATATATATATATATATATATATATATATATATATATATATATATATCTCTCTCTCTCTCTTAAAAAAAAAAAAAAAAAAATGTATCGCACCTGTTTGGGAAACCCACACTTCAAGAATGCATTTATAATCAATTTTCTACAGTTCTCTGTCTGTGTAGCAGTCTTTTGTGCATATAGGTACGAGAGGGAGCGACTATTATTTGTTATTTCTTTCGAATTTACATAGATGTCTTATATGTTGATTAAGATATCTTATTTATCAAACGTATATAAGATATCATATGTTGAATAAGATATCTTATACGCTTTATATATCATATGTTAAATAAGATATCTTACACGCTTTATAAGATATCTTATATGTTGAATAAGATATCTAATATGCCAATTAAGATATCTTATATACCAATATAAATAAGATATCTGATATGTTATATAAGATATCTGATATGTTATATAAGATATCTTATATGCTATATTAGATATCTTATTTAGTATATTAGATATCTTATATGGCATATAAGATATCATATGTTTTAGTAATTAAGACAATCAGATATTTATATAAGATATCTATGTTATATAAGATATCTTATTTAAGATATAAGATAACTTATATATCATATCAGATATCTGCATTGCTGAATTAAATAAGATATATCATATAGGATATAAGATATCTACTTTAGGATATAAGGTATCTAAAATCCTATATGAGATATCTTATATAATAAATAAGATATCTTATATAATAAATAAGATATCTACATTCCATAATAAATAGTAAAATGGCTTGCCATTGTGTAGCAACGTTGCATTCATAAGCTCTTTGCGACAAACAAAGTATCCTTCAACAAATACTTACCTACCTTCATTTATGAGGTGCTGTTTTACTATTTAATTGAATTTCAAGATTTAGTTATTTGCTTGTATTGGAGTTTAAAGGCCCAGGCATCCCCATTTAGTACATTTTTGAATCGGTCAGTTAACTTATCCACACTTTTCCTGGGCAAGCTTATACGTTAGCGGTTAACTAATACAGTGCACATTCTTTCACAGAAACTGACAACTGCCCTTCTTGAATCAGCAGAAGGGAGAAAATGAAAATAGAAAAGATAGGAAGGAATGTTGCCGACTGCAACAGGAATCAAACACGTGTCCTTATGATCACCAGTCAGACCTGCATCTGACTGACCTACCAAGATATCTTTTAGTCAAATTATAGATAACTAAGAGTAACATTTTTTATATCTGTAATTATCGATATTTTTTTATATCATAAAAAAGGTAACCAATGATATGTAAAATATATTTCTTGATATCTATAAATTTATTTTATGATATCAATTATTCCATTGCACATATAGATATCCAAAAAAATCCAATTATAGTTATCATTTCAAAGGCTGAATTATAGATATCACAATTTTCAGTAATTGATAGCAGAAAATATATTTTCGATATCAATAAATGTAATTATCGATATCCTAAAATGTTCTTCAATATTTGATATCTATATATCGAATAAAAGATATCTATAACTGAATTATAGATATGTCTTAACATATTTTAGATATCATAAAATATATAATAGATATCTAATATTATTTTTAGATATGAATGTCAGAAAATATTTTATGGATATCAATAAATGATATTTATGATATCCTAAAATGTTCTTCTATATTTGCTATCTATATATAGAATAATAGATATCTATAATTTGAATTATAGATATCCTTAAACATATTTCAAATATCATAAAATAAATAATAGATATCTAATATTATTTATAGATAGTTAATAATAATTATTGATATCCTATATTTAATTACAGATATCTATAAATCAAATTATAAATATCATTAAAACAAATTACAGATATGTACAATTAACATTATTGATATCTATAATTATCTGTATTTTTTGATATCATAAAATGAAATCCAAGATATGTTATATATATTTCTTGATATTAATATATTTGTTTTATGATATCAATTATTTCTTTGCATATATAAATATCTAAAATCAAATTATAGAAATCATTTAAAAGGCTGAATTATGGATATCACAATTTTCAATAATGGATATCATAAAATACATTATTGACATCAATAAATGAAAATATTGTTATCCTCAAATGCTCTTCAATCTTTGGTATCTATATATCAAGTAAAAGATATCTACAATTGGAATTATTGATAACCCTTTACATATTATAGATATCATGAAATAAATAATAAATATCCAATATCAATAATTTTAATTATAAATGTCTATAATTTGATTTATAGATATCTATAATTTGATTTATAAATATCTACAAATTGATATATAGATGTCTGTAATAAAAATATAGGATATCAACAAATATTATTATATATCTATAAATAATATTAGATATGTATTATTTATTTCATTTTATCCATAATGAGTTAAGGGATATCTATAATTCAAGTTATAGATATCTTTTTTTCAATATATAGATATCAAATATGGATGAACATATCAGGATATCAATAATTACATTTATTGATATCCATAATATATTATTGATATCCATTATTCAAATCTGTGATATCTATTATCCAGCCTTTAAATGGTATCTATAATTGGATTTTAGATATCGTTATATGTAAAGGAATAATGGATATCATTAAACAAATTTATATACATCAAGAAATAAATATTACATATCAATGATTAAATTTTATGATACCAAAATATTGATAATAATGTTAATTATAATTTGATATATAGATACCTAGAGTAAAATTATAGATATCTCCCAATTGTATTAAATAGTAATTCGGCACCCCATATTCATTTATCTTCCTAGGACTACCCCTGATAATGCAAGAGTCCTGTTATTTTTCATATATATTGTGTGTGTCATATATGCTTTGCAATGTATGGTACCACTGATATTGTAAAGTAGAAGTAAAACAAAGATCAGGAATCGATACAATTAACTTACTCCACCCACCAAAGACAACAAAGGGAAAGAAACACAAACATGAAGCGACCAGACAAAAGTGGAAACCTAAACAAAGGAAGGCCATAAGGACAGTTACTTTCCCACAAAATGGCCAAATGGCCATCTAAAATAAAAAGACACAAGTGATAGACACAGTAAGTAACAAACAACAACATAAATAAACCGCCACAGAAGAACCGCCTTGGAACGATCAGTGGAAAGAATTCCACTGGGGGGGGGGGCTTTAACTGATTTTACATGGCCATAATCCTCGCCCTTACCTCTGTCGCGGTATACACTAATTTTGTTTAGTCCACATGAAGGCTTCCTAACTCATCAGTGTAACATCTCCGAGAACATACAAATAAAAAAACTACAGAGATGAATAATACGACACCGTAAATCAGTATTTCATTGATAAATGATAAAACTATCAACATGACTCACACAGCTAATACCTCCATTCCTACAGCTTTAACAATGAATCTCACAGCTATCACAATGGCTCATATAACTGTCATCATGATTCACGCATCTCTAAGCGTGATTCCTACAACTATCACCTTGAGGAAAGCAGCTGTCACCACGGCACATACATCTGTCTCCGTGATTCATACAACCATCAGTATGTCTCGTACGGCTATAAGCATGACTCATACATATAGCTGTCGTCATGGGTCATTGAGCATTCACCGTGACACCTACAGCTGTCTCCAAGGTCCATACAGCTGTCGCAATGACCCATAGAGCTGCAAATATGACTAATACAGTTGTAACCATGGCTCATACAACTGTCTCCATGACTCATACAACTATCATCATGACTCGAACTGCTGCCAGCGTGACTGATTAAGCCGTCATCATCACTCAAACAGCTATCGCCATGACGTATGCTGACAACACTATCATAGTGCTGCCAGCATAACTCATATAGCTATTATCATGGCTCTTCAAGCTGTCTCTGTGGTTCTTACAGCAATCACCACGACTCATATTGCTGCCACCATTACTAATACAGCGATTGCCATGGCCTATTCAGCTATCACCATGAATACAGCAAACATCTACCACCATGTATCCTGTAGCTGTTGCATTGACTCATACAGCAATTTGATCACTCACACAGCTGTCACCATAATTCATTCAGCTATCAGGACGACATCTACAGCTATCACCAGGAATCATACAGCGCCCACAATGACTCGGATATCTTAATTTCAAATACAACTGCCACCAAGATATATTCCGTTTGCAACAGTCATACATGTATATCCTATAGCTCTCAGCATGAATTATGCGACTGTAACCATTGTTCATATACCTGTCACGACGACTCATAGGACTGTCACGATGCCTTTCAGCTGTCACCATAACTCATAGAACAGTTAACATGGCACACACAGCAGTCACCATGATCCGTACAGCTTTAACCATGACTCATATACAGATATCAACATGCTTCATACAGCTATCGGCATGTATCATGGCTCGAACGGCTGTCGCGATGATTCATACAGCTGCATGACATGATGGCTAATACATCTGTCACAAATCACAACTCATATACAGCCATGACCATGACTACCACTACCATGATGCATACAGCTATCACCATGACTGGTTTAGCTGTCACCGTGAAATATACAGGTATCACCTTGTCCCATACACATGTATTGATGACTCATACGGCTATCACTAGCACACACAACTATCATTATGACTCATACACCTGTCATCATGACTCTATCACATATCACTCCCTGTCACTTTGACTCGTTTACCCATGCTATGACTCACACAACTGTCACACTGACCAATACAACTGTCACGATGACTCGTACTTCTGTAACCATGACTCATCATGTTGTCACGAGTTGCAGACGGCATGGCTCCTACAGCTGTGACGACGCCTCAAACAGTTGTCAGCAAAACCCATGAAGCTAATGACTACTACCATTATACAACACCGTAAATCAAACAGCAGTCATCTTAGCTCATACGGCTGTCACGATGATGCATTCAGCTGGTACCATGGCTTATACAGTTGACACAATGACTCATAAAGCTTTCACAATTACTTATCATAAAGCTATAACCGTGACTAATACAGCTATCACATCGACTAATACAGCTCTAACGAAGACTCATAACATTACTTATACAGCTATCATGATGGCTCATACAGCTGACTCATGCAGTTGTAACCATGACCTACATAGCTATAACCATACATCTGTCACCATGACGCCTATATCTATCAGCACGACTTCTGTAGCTTTTACCAAGGCTCTTATTGCTACTGTCATGACTTGTACAGCTGTTAACATGACACCTATAACTACCGCCATGACCTATACAGCTGTCATCATGACCAATATAGCTGTAAATATCACTTTTACACCTGTCATCATGACTCACACAGCTATCATCATGACTCCTACAGCTGCCACCATGACTACTTCAACTGTCACCATGACTGCAACAGCTGTCAGTATGACTCATACATGTATGACGATGACTAATAAATCTATCACTAGGATTCATATAGGTATTATTTTAAATATACTCAGAGGCAATAAAAAGTAAACAGTTTTTGATTTGGAATACCGGATCTTATATTGCTGTCTGTCATAAAATATGCCTATGTCCGTTTTTCCCAAACGTCTAAGTTTGTAGAAGTCCAATTCTTTTCCTGTTGCAGTCATCCATGATGGAGTTATTGCCCTTAATTGATAATCAATATTTCCAACAAAATCTCGTGTTGTACATGAAATTCAAACTTATGCGCATCGCACAAGTCATGTACGAACGTTCATCGATAAGACGCCATCATTACTTTGCCATTAAACCCAAACAAACAGTTTCAAACTCAATTGTAATTTCTGCCTGTTCCGGATTATCTCCCTTTCAATTAAAATCATGGTGAATGAAATGAGTCTTTTTTTTTTCAAATCGTGTAAGATATTCATTTGAAACTTTCACATAATTTTTGTTTTCCTCGGCATTTTTATACTTACTCCATAGTGATGCCTCGAAAATTACTCAAAGAAAAGTTAATCACCAGTACAAACAAATCCCAAAGTAACATAAAGCATTTAATCAAAGGAAGAACGTAAAAGGCGAAAATGACATTTTCTTTGACAAAAAATGTTGCATTTTACCTTGTGTTTAATTTAAATATGGGATATATTCTTGCCAATCAGTTCCCCTTCTTTGAATCTGTTGCAGAAAAAAATCATTTATTGAATAACACTTATTCGAAACACATGTTTAAAGGGAAACTTCTCAAGACAAAATATTGGATGAGAGCCCCCTGTCCATTTCAAGTGACGAAATTTCATTATCCTTTAATCAATTTTAACGGAAACTGCTGCAAATCACGCAGAAGTGGTTGTTCTTATTTATGATGCCACATATGTATGTAGAGAAGGAGACATTGGGACGCAAATCAGCGTTCAGTAACCTGTATACTTACTTTTGCCTCTCAGTATATGTTTGTAAAATATAAATGTCCCAGAAGAGCAACAGTACTATTTTAATTGAAATGTTAGAAATAACTGTGGTAATATTTACATATAATATTTACAACTTTGTGCTACTTTGGCCCATTGTAGTTTAAATAGTCTTTCTGTGCTAATTGGTTGCACATACACATGTCACTGATTTACTATGCTATTATTTCATATATATAGTGTATGCCATGTATGCTTTGCAGTGTGTGATACCACTGATATTGCATTCAGTATTTCATTTATAAATAATAGAATTATCAAGATGACTCACACAGTTAATACCGTCATTCCTACCGAATTCACCATGAATCCCAAAGCTGTCACAATGGCTCATATAACTGTCATCATGATTCATGTATCTCTAAGCGTGATTCCTACAGCTATCACCGTGACGAAAGCAGCTGTCACCCTTGCACATACATCTGTCTCCGTGACTCTTACAGCCATAAGTATGTCTCATACAGCTATATGCATGACTCATATAGCTGCCGCCATTGGTCATTGAGCCTTCACTTGACACCTACAGCTGTCTCCAAAGCTCATACAGCTATCACAATGACCCATACAGCTGTCACAAAGTCTCTCATACACTATGTCTTCTGTAGCTATTGCAATGACTCATACAGCAATTAGGACACTCACACAACTGTCACCATAACTCATACAGTTATCACCACGACTTCTATAGCCATCACCATGAATCATACAGCGCCCACAATGTCTTGGATATCTTAATTTCATATACAGCTGCCACCAAGACTTATTCCTTTTTCAACAGTCATATCTCCTATAACTATCAGCATGGATTTTACAGCTCTAACCATTGTTCATACAGCTGTCACCATCACCTATAAGGCTGTCAACATGACTCACACAGCTTTCTTTACGACTTCATAGCTCTCACAATCACTACTTCAGGTGTGAGCATGAATCTTACGAAGATAACCATGACACCTTGTCACCATGACTCATAGAGCTACCACCATGACTCGCATCCCTTCCACTAGGACTTATATAGCTTTCATCATGTCTAATACAGCGATCACAATAACTAATACAGCTGCCACGACGATCCATATCATGACTAATACAGCCATCACGATAACTCATACAGATGTCAACAGGACACAAACAGCTATTACCATAACTCATGCAGCTATTACCATGACTCGGATATCTATCAGCACGACTTTTAAAGCTTTCACCAAGACACATATAGCTACCACCTTTACTCATTCAGGTGTTACCTTGACTTTTATAGCTATCGTCATGACCTAAGCGACTGTAACCATGACCAATACAGCTGTTAACACTACTCATACAGCTGTCACCATGACTCACTAATCTATCATCATGACTACTGCTGTTGTCAGTATAACTACTACAGCTATCAATATGACTAATGCATCTTTAAAAATGGCTTATACGACCGTCAGTATGGCTTATACAGCTATCGCCAATGCTTACAGCTTTCACAGAGACTCTTACAACTGTCACCAAAATTCATGCAGCTCTAATCGTGATCCCGAAAGCTATCACCATGACGAATACAGCTGTCACCACAGCTCGTTCAGCTATCTCCGTGACTCATACAGCCATCACTCTGTGCTCATACAGCTTAAAGCTTCTCACATATTGCTGTCGACAGGGTTCATACTGCAAACACTATGTCTAATACAGCTGTAACAATGAACCAGATGACTACGTCTAAAGCTGTCTTCATGCCTCATACAGCTATCAGGATGACTCGAACAGCTGTCACAGTCACTCATTCAGTGACCACCATGAGCCATATAGCTATCACCATCACCAATACAGCAAGCTCCAGCCCATCGGGACTTGGAAAATTAAATTAAGATGCAAAGTGTTTCCACGCATAGCTGAAACCGACCGCACTCGAGTACTAGTATACAGCATAGGTCTAAGCCTGTTCAGGCAAAGTGGTGCGAGTCGGACCGTTCATGCATATAAACCTTTTGGTTTCATAGGGCGGCAGGGCATGCGATTTCATTTCATCTCAATGTCGGGTAAAGGCCCACAAAATTGAAAGCAACGTCTCGAAAATGACCTAAATAGTGTTGACGGGGACGTTAAAACTCTATTCAAACAAACAAACAAAAAACCAATACAGCTATCTCAATCACTCATACAGCTATCACCATGAGGCTTGTAGCTATTACCGTAACCCATACAGCTACGAGGGTAGGCTAAAAAGTTCTGAGCCTGACCAAGATCCAATGGTTTGTCCATGCTGAAAGTGCCTTATTTTTCAACATAGTCTCCCTTCCTGTCCACACACTTCCTCCAGCGATGCTGGAGTCCTTGGATCCCAGTGGTATAGAAGGTCTCATCTTGGTCCCTGAAAAACTCCTCCACAGTAGCTATCACCTCCTCGTCTGACCGATAATACTGCCCAGCCAAGTGCGTTTTCATGTTTGGAAACAGGAAATAATCTGATGGAGCTAGATCAGGTGAATACGGAGGGTGATCGACAAGTGTGAAGCCACAGTCATGCACAGCAGCCATTGCGACAACCGATTTCTGAGCAGGCGCATTGTCCTGATGGAACAAGACCCCTTTTGTCAATTTTCCGGGTCGTTTAGCCTTAATTGCTTTTCGCATTTGTTTTAGCAGATCTGCATGATACTCCCCATTAATTGGTCTGCCCTTTTGAATGTAATCTATGAATATTATACGCTTGGCATCCCAGAACACTGATGTCATCACCTTCCCTGCAGAGGAGACGACCTTTGCCTTCTTTGGAGGGAGTGAGCCAGGGTGCTTCCATTGCATGGATTGTCTTTTGGTCTTTGACTCAAAGTGATGAACCCAACACTCATCCTGAGTGACAAAACGGTCAAGAAAACCATCTTGGTCTGCTTCAAAAATAGCCAAGTTGGCTTGTGACAGGTTCAGTCTGGTCAGGCGTCAAAAGCCGTGGCACCCATCTGGCGGAAACCTTCGACATTCCTAACTCACTGTGTAGAATGTTCTCTACTCGTTCACGGGAGATGCCAACAGTGTTAGCTTACTGATTCACAGTTAAACGTCTGTCATCCATCACGGCCTTGTGCTCTTGGCTGATGGTTTCCTCAGTTGTTGCCGTCGTGGGTCGTCCACACCGGTCATCATCTTCAAGGCTGTCCTTGCCCATCTTAAAATTTCCTGCTCACCTTTTTACGGTTGCATACGAAGGAGCATCATTCCCTAATGTAGCAACCATATTGCTAAGAATGTCCTTAGGAGCTAACCCCTTTTTATGGAGGTACTTGATGACACCACGATACCAGATTTTGTCCATTTTCTCAAAAACGTGTTAGTATCAATTTTCAAAGTCTAGAATTTCTACGTTATTGCAGGTAAACTTGAACTCATTTGAGTCAAATCAAGAAATAAAGGTTTGGATTTAATGAATACAAAATTTCATGGCTGTTCGATGCCTGCTTCTTGGTCAGGCTCAGAACTTCCCAGCCTACCCTCGTATTAAGATGACTCATACAGCTGTCCCTAGGACTCACACAGCTATCACCACGACATCTATAACTATCACCATGAATCATACAGCTACCACCACGATTCATACAGATATCTTAATTCACATACAACTGTCACCACGACCCATAGCGCTTTCATCAGCCATATCTCCAGTATTGTCACTATATACCATTGATCATACAGCTGTCCATATCAATATGACTCACATAGCTTTCCTCATGACTCCTACAGCTGCCACCATGACTTCTTCAGATGTCATCATGTCTCATACAGCGGTCGCCATGACACATACAGCTGTTATCATGACTCATACAGCTATCAGCACGACTTCTAGACGAATCATACGGCGCCCCAAATGACTCGGATATCTTAATTTCATATATAGCTGCCATCAAAACTTATTTCGTTTTCAACAGTCATATCTCCTGTAGCTATTAGCATAAATTATGCAGCTGTAACCATTGTTCATGTAGCAATCAACATCGCTTATAAGCCTGTCAACATGACTCACACGGCTTTCTTTACGACTTCTACAGCTGTCACCATGATTACTTCAGGTGTCACCATGACTCTTACAATGGTACCCATGACACTTATAGCTGTCACCATGACTCATACAGCTATCACCATTGCTCGCATCCCTCTCACCAAGACTAATATAGCTTTTATCGTGTCTAATGCAGCGATCACTATAACTAATACAGCTGCCACGACGAGTCATATAATGACTAATACAGCCATCACGATGACTCATACAGCTGTCAACATGACTCATACAGCTGCCACCACGACACATACAGCTATTACCGTAACTCATACAGCTTTTACCATGACTCTGATATCTATCAGCACGCCTTTTTAATCTTTCACTAAGACACATACATATACCGCTATTAAACATTTAGATGTCACCTTGACTTTTGAAGCTATTGCCATGACCAATACAGCTGTCACCATTTCCAATTCAGCTGTTAACATCAATCATACCATGACTCACACATCTGTCATCATGGCAAATGCTGTCTTCAGTATGACTACCACAGCTGTCAATATAATTAATACACCTTTCAAAATGGCTCATACGGCTGTCAGCATGGCTTACACAGCTATCACCATGACAACAGATTTCACCGTGACGCTTACAACTGTCACCATAATTCATGCAGCTCTAACCGTTATCACTACAGCTATCACCATTATGAATACAACTGTCATCTTGGTTCATGCAGCTATCTCCGTTACTCATACAGCCATCACTCCGTGCTCATACAGCTATAAGCATCGCTTATATTTCGTCAGGTGCCATAAAGCTTACACTATGCCTGATGCATTGAATAACATGATTGGATAACATGAGTATGCCTAAAGCTGTCTTCACGCCTCATACAGCTATCAGCATGAATCAAACAGCTGTCACAATGACTCATTTTGTGACCACCATGATCAATTTAGCTATCACCATGACAAATACAGCAAGCCCCGTAAACCTCTATTCAGATCAACAAAGGAAAGACTAGTACAGCTATCACAGTCACGCATACATCTATCACCATGATTCTTGTAGCTATTACCATAACTCATACTGCTATTAAGATGACTCATACAGCTGTAACCGTGACTCACGCAGCTACCACCACGACTTCTCCAACCATCACCATGATTCATACAGTTACCAGCATGACTATAACGATATCTTAATTTCAAATACAGCTATCACCAAGACCCATAACACTTTCATCAGCCATTTTATCTCATGTACTGTCACTATGATTCGTGCAGCTGTAACCATTGGTCATACAGCTGTCCATATCAACATGATGCACACAGTTGCTGTCCTCAAGACTCCTACAACTGTCACCATGACTACTTCAGGTGTCATCATGTCTCACACAGCGGTCGCCATGACACATACAGCTGTCATCATGACGCATACAGCTATCAGCATGACTCGCATAGCTCTCACCATTGCTCTTACAACTGTCCCCATGACTAATACAGCTAGCCCCATGACTTACAATGTTATCACCATGACTCATTCGGCTGTCACCACCATTAAAGCCTCCGCGGGTGTAGCGGTTAAGCTACTCGTCTTAGAAACCAGGTATCTTGGGTTCGATTTGGGCAGATCATATTTTCTTAGTGCAGATTATATTTCCTTTTCCTTTGGGATCATACGCCTTGCAAACTATATTGCTGTTTCTGAAGGTACTCAATAAAACCGAGTCTCCGATTTTCGTTCTTTTATTTGATTTGTTTCCAAAGGCAACCCTTACCTCACTGCAGCTGGCGTTAAGTGCCGTGTGGCGGCCGTAAAAAGTCTCCCCGTCCTTCATCATAGTGCAGATTATATTTTCTTAGCCTCTGGGATCATTGCGTTTGAAAATCGAATATCGCTTAAGCCGGTGGTAGGAGGCGTATGCAGCCTTGCAAACTATATTGCTGTGTATGAAGAGACTCAATAAAACCGAGTCTCCGATTTTCGTTCTTGTATGTGTTCTTTATTTCCAAAGGCAACCTTTCAGCTTTTTATTCTGCAGACTTTCGGATAAATCTTTAAACCGAGGTCCCGTTTCTATATGATCTTAGCTGTTGGTGGGACGAAACATGCCCCAGCACGCACGCACACACACACACACAGAGCTGTCACCATGACTTAAACCGCTGCCACCGCGACGACTACAGCAATCACTACGACTGGTACATGTATGTACCACTACCACAGGGACACATTCATTTATTGTCATGGCTCTGGTAGCTAGTACCAGGACTTAAACAGCTTCCAACATTACTCCTATAGCTATTCCCATTACTCATACTGGTGTTAATATGACTTATACAGCCATCACCACAACTCACACAGCTAGCACATTGACTCCTAAAGTTATCACCATGACTCATAAAGCTGCCACTATGATTCATACAGCTGACCCTATGACGTATAAAGCTGTCACAAGACCAATACAGTTGTCACAATGACTATCACAAGAATCACATAGCCCAGATAACCCTGTACACTATGATTTTCTGTTCCGTGTTGTAGTCCTTGCTTCCAAAGGATTATTATATATGACTTCACCACAGCTTGTATTTAGGGAATGTGTGGCGGCCGTCAAACGTCTCCCTGCCCTTGATCATAGCGTGGGTTATATTTTCAAGTCATTTTGGATCATTGATTCCACTGCGAAAATTTGAGAATAGTTGAGGGTCACTGGCTAGGCCTAATTGTGGAAACTAGCTAGTCTGTCCCAGAAAAAAACTTGTACACTACGGGTTTCGGTTCCGTATTGGAGCCCTTGCTTCCAAAGGATTGCCCATTATATAGAACATCATACAGTTATTACCATGTATCAAATAGCTATCAAGATGTCACCCTTAGCTGCCTTCATAACTCATACAACTATCATCATGATTCATTTAGCTGTCATCATGACTCATTCAGCTATCCCCACGAATCATATTGCTATCACGATTACGCCTGTATTACCTTTGCACATACAGCTATCACCATGACTCATACAACTGTCAACATGACTCATGCAGTTACCACAAATACTCATGCAGCTGTTATGATTAATCTTCAAACTCTCACTATAACTCAAAAAGCCATCACCATGACTCATACAGCTTTCACCATGAATCATATTTTAGTCTTACTCTTATAATTACTCTTATAGCTATCACCATTTATTATACAGCTATCGCCAGGATTCGTACTGCTGTAATTGTGTGTCATACAGCTGTCCCCATGATTCATATACCGTCGCTACCATCATGAATCATATAACTACTCTTATAGCTGCCATCTTGGCTCATACAGATATCAGCATTGCCCATGCAACTGTCAACAAGGCCATGAATCTGTAAACATTACTTATTCAATGCGGTTCTTCTGTCGTGGTTTATTTTCGTTATGGTTTGTCTTTGGGTGTCGCTTATATCATTTTATTTTGGATAGCCTATTGGCTATTTTGTGGGAAAGTAACTGTCCTTTTGGCTATCCGCTATTGATGTTTCCATTAGGGTCTGTTGTTTCATGTTTGCGTTTCTTTCCCTTTGGTGTCTCTGATGGGAGTTGTAGGTTAATGGTATCGATTCCTGATCATTGCCTCGCCTTCTAGATTATTATGACCAGCTAGTGTACTACATGTATCTAACAATCTTCAAGCCAAATATGCATGTTTGAGAGGTATAGATAAACACAAAGTAGTTTTTCGTCACTTTTAGAATATAAAAATATGCAAGTATATAGGTATAACTTTAGCTCTATTGTGATGAATGTTACAAATTTTAAAATTTCTGTAAAATGTATAGATCTGTCCATGTTCAATATGCCCCCAACTTCAAAGAAGTTGGAAGGACATATTGATTCTGCTTCGTTCGTCCGTCTGTCCGTCCGTCCGTTACGCTTTTTATGCATAACATAACCTAAGAACCTATATGCTAGGGTTTTGAAATTTCATATATGGATACCTCATAGAAAATTAGGTGACACGTATTATTTTCTCATCCCTATCAAGAGTTTGAATTTTTCTTTTTGATAAAATCTTTTCAGCAGAATATCTCAAAACCTAGAAGAGTTAGAGCCTTGAAAATTTGTGAATAATTTGGTGGTGATGATTAGATGACTTAATTAACTTTTGACTAAATTCCGAAAAATACTTCATGAGTAATGACCCTTTGTTACTTTGGTTATTTGTACATTGTATGCTTTGTGATACATAGCATAACTTAAGAACCATGTATGCTAGGGCTTTGAAATGTAATATATGGATTCCTCATGGAAAATTAGGAGACATGATTTTTTTTCTCATTCGGATTATGCCACTTTCAAGAGTTATTGCCTTGATTTTTATTTTGATAAAATTTTGTCAGCAAAATATCTCAAAATCCATTGAAGCTAGAGCCTTGAAAGTTGGTGAATAGATTTGTGGTGATGAGTTATGATCCGTTGTCACTTTGGACATTTGTACATTGTACCTCTGTATATTTTGTGATGCATAGCATAACTTAAGAACCGTGTATGATAGGGTTTTGAAATTTCATATATAATCTTCTCATGTAAAATTAGCAGACACGTGTTTTTTATATATTTTTTTTTTTTTTTATAAAATCTTGTCAGCAAAATATCTCAAAAACTATAAGAGCTAGAGCCTTGAAAGTTGGTAAATAGATTGGTTGTGATGAGTAGATGGCCTGATGAACTTTTGACTAAATTCCGAAAAAATAATTCATGAGTTATGGCCTTTTGTCACTTTGGGTATTTGTACATTGTATGTTTTGTGATGCATAGCATAGCGTAAGAAACGTGTGCCAGTGGAGTCGATAGAGTGCTGGACTACGAATCAGATTGTCGATTATGAATCAGAGGGTCGTGAGTTCAAACGCCGGTGGAGGAATGGTATTTTTTTTTTCTTTTCTTTTCTTTTTTTCTTCATAAACACACATAAACAGTTATCATCTCCCTCGCACAACCAAGCTGTTAGGGGTGGGGATATTGCATTTATACATGCATACCTGTGTGTGCGTGTGCATGCATGCATGTGTGCATGTATGCGTGCCTGCATATGTGAGTGCATACATGCATGTATGTGTGCATGCTTGCATGAGTGTGTGTATGCATGCTTTTATGAGTGTATGTGTGCATGCATGTGTGCGTGTATGCATGCTTGCGTGTGTGCACACTCATGTACATGCTGTATGTATGTGTGCATGCAAGAGTGCATGCATGCATTTGTGTGTGCGCATGCAAGCGTGTGTGTGCATGCATATGTGTTTGTGCATGCATGCATGTTTGTGTGCATGTGTTTGTCCATGCATACATATGTGCATGTGTACATGTGTGCACGTTTGCATGACTCGCATCCCTCTCAAAAATGACCATTAGTATCTGTCAGTCTTTTATATTTAAATTGTGATGGAATTTTCCTTGTGTTTCAGAAGCAACATCGAGGGGAAGAAGGACAGTAAAAGACGCTAAAGGCTTGAAGCATTGAAATGAATTATAATTAAGAAATAAATGAAATATTGTCTGGCAACGAAATTCAGTTGTTTTCTTGCTTACTTTCAGTTTTTTTTTTGGTCATGCCTGCTTTTAACATGGCACGACTTAGGGACCTATTTTTCTGTCCATTTGTTTGTTCATCCACCAGCACACAAAATAGATGTGAAGGCAATGATCAGGAATCGACAAATAAACCCACAAAATTGGAAGCAACGTCTCCAAAATTATCTTTACAGTGTTGACGGGGACGTTAAACCTCAAATCAAACAAACAACTCATAATTTCTCCAAGGGACTTACAAATTAAATTTTGCAAGTCCCAAGACTCACCATTATTTCGAAATACTTAGGAAAACTGTGTTTTGTACAAATAATTTTGCAGTGGAACTTATAGATTGGGACATAGCGAGTTCACAGGACTCATTAGAAAATTGTAAATAGATCATCAATATGCTGATAACCAGTGCAAGTATAGTGCACATTCGTCTTTTAGAAACTGACAACGGTCTTTAGATAAGCAGAAGAGGTCGAGATGCTATAGAACATAGTTCGTGATCAAGATCACTTGCAAGAAACATCCTCAGCCTAGAGAGGATCAATCGCACGAGCTGATCATTAGCAACTTGCGCATTCAACTGAGCCACTGAGATACTTTATGGTCACAAAGCTGCTGTTGAAATAAATTATGCCTATACTGTTAAAACAAACTAACAAGTCCGGGAAATGCATACCCATTTAGACCCCACTTCATATAGATGAAAGTAGGGTTGGCAAGGGCATATATTTTTACCATAATCTTATCCACTAGATAGACGTACTATGTACTCATTATACCCCCGGTATTCGAGGTATGCTATGGGGTATAATGCTTTCGTCCTGCCGTTCTTCCGTCCGTCTTTCCGTCTGTCCGCACCAACAAATGGATAGTTAGGTGGCTATGTAAATGGATAGAATCAATGTTAGTCAATAGGATTTATTCTAATTACTTCTTTTCTGTGGCTAAAAGTAGCCACTTAAGTATCGATCCTGCCAAAAATAGCCACATAACTATCCATTTGTGAGAACGTCCGTCCGTCCATCTGTCCGCCCGATGTCCGTCCATCCTTCATCCGTCCGTTAACATTGTGGTTAAAGTTTTGCGTCAAAGTTTCTAAGAGATTATATCTTCTGAACCCTTTGATAGATTTGGTTGATACTTACACTGAAGTTACATACTGGTCTAAAGATATCATTGATGCATGTCCTAGCCCCACAGTGACCTTGAGGTCAAGGTCAAAGACTTAAAAAATTATATTTGGTCAAAGTTTTATGACAAAGTTTATAGATGCCTGTATGTTCTAAACTCTAACACAAATTCAGTTGATACTTGCATCAATGTTGCAAACCAGTCCAAAGATTTCGTTATGTTTGTCCTTCCCCCACCCAAGGTGATCTCAAGGTCACAGACTTAGAAATTTTACATTTGTTTAAAGTTTTATGACAAAGTTTATAGATGCCTGTATGTTCTTAACTCTAAGACAAATCCAATTTATACTTGCATCGAGTTTGCTTAGCAGTCCAAAGATTTTATTGATGCATATCCCACCCTGCTGCTTCAGTAACATTGATGCCCCCAACCCTTCAGTAACTTTGATGCCCGCACTCGGTGGTCCATTTAGAATTTTCATGTTTGGTTTAGCTCTTACAAGCATATATATAGATTCTTATAGCTTCTTGACTTCTTCATTCATATTACATACCAGCTCAAAAGCTATATTAGAGGGTGGCGCTGGCCTGGGGTATACGTGACCCACTGGTCGTTTTTTTCTAACTGCTTCGAAGAGTCTGTTCTAATGAACACCATTTATCTAAATTTGAACCAGAATTAAGAAAAGTGTCACAAACTTCCATAGATGGAGAAAAATCGACAGAAAGCAGTGTAAGATGTGTGTGTTTTCACAATGGGCCCCATTGACAGAAGTACTGAATTGAAGAGCTAATGCATTTTCCAATGTTTTATAATGTCATTAAAATTGTGATTAAAGCATCAAAACTAGATGGCGCAGTCGATGGTATACCATCGCAAATACCCGATTTTTCTGTGAATAACACTAAAAATATGGCAATGTCATATTTTTACCTTTGACCCTGGGGCCATGTTGTCGTCAAGGTCACATGAAAAGTATTCCAATATGTTCTACTTCCAAGGGCTATCCAATAATCAATTTTCGGCAGTGCAATCCCAACAGGTTAGAAGATATGATAAAGTCATACTTTTTGACCTTTGACCCAGGGGTCATGTTGGGGTCAAGGTCACAGGAAAAGTATTCCAATATGTTCTACATTCCAAGGGCTATCCAATAATCAAGTTTCGGAAGTGCAATCCCAACAGTTTAGAAGATATGATAATGTCCTACTTTCTGACTTTTGACCTTGGGGCCACGTTGGGTTCAAGGTCACAAAAAGTAACCCACTGCCATCTACATACCATGAACTATCCACATGCAAAGTTTCGAAAGTGTAACTTCAGTGGTTGCAGAGGAAATCCATTTACAAGAAACGTGACGGACGGACAGACAGACGGACGGACAGACGCTCACTCAACTCTGGTACGAAAACAATATACCCGATTTTTCTTTGAAAAAGCGGGTATAATAACATTGATGAAATCATTCGCAAATGTAAGCAGAGAAACGTTTGATAATTAAGGCGTAATTATACCTAATTTAGTGACACAGAGGCCTTTCTGATATTTAATCTTCATCAGTGTGTCTCAACCCCAAAGTTCTGAAACCGAAACGGATGATGGAAAAGATCCGGCAAACACAGCACATCCCCCTCCCAGCACACACCGACCGACGTAGCTCGTGAGACAGGTCAACTTTAGGCATCAGGCAAGAGACGCCCTTGATAAATGACGTTTTTGAAACATTGCCGAAATATTCGCACAATAAAATGACGTCTGTAAACGTGTTAGAAACGTTAATGGAATCGAACTGAAGGCAATGATCAGGAATCGATGCAATTACGGCTTACCGCTTAGAAGATCTAAAAGTAGAAGTAAAACAAAGATCAGGAATTGATACAATTAACTTACTCCACCCAAAAAGACACCAAAGGGAAAGAAATACAAACATTAAGCGACCAGACCATAATGGAAACCTAAACAAAGGAAGGCCATAAGGACAGTTACTTTCTCACAAAATGGCCATATGGCCATCCAAAATTAAAAGACACAAGTGATACACACAGTAAGCAACAAACAACAACATAAATTAATCGCCAAAGAAGAGCCGCCTTGGAACGGTCAGTGGAAGATTTCCACCGGGGGGCTTAAATCGATTTTACGTGGCCACAATCCTCGCCCTTACTTCCGTCGCGATTTAGAAAAAATTCGAATGAGGTTTTAAATAAATAGAAATCTAGACATTTTCGTGCTTCTAGTCTGTCTACCTACGATTTTTCCACTCTTTACACTACACTTCCTCATAATATTATAAAAGAAAAGCTTAATGATTTAATTGAATGGGCTTTTCACAGAGAAGATTCTCTCTATCTGGCATGTAATGTCAGAAATGCATTTTTCACTTCTAAAGAGCATAAGAATTATACACTTTGGTCATGTCAGAAAGTGTGTGATGCCCTCACCTTTCTACTTGACAATATTTATATTAGATTCGGTACTAAGTTATTTAGACAAATTGTGGGTATTCCGATGGGTACTAATTGCGCACCTCTTGTGGCTGATCTGTTCTTGTATTGTTATGAAAGAGACTTCATTTTGTCGCTTTCCATTGATAACCAATCTGAAATTATTGAAGCTTTTAACTCTACTTCTAGATATTAAGATGATTTATTAAATATTGATAATACCTATTTTGATGGTTTGATCAGTCAGATTTACCCCCTAGAACTTCAGTTAAATAAAGCAAATTCTTCTGATACCGAGGCCCCGTTTTTGGATTTACATCTATCTATTGTAGATGGATTTGTTTCGTGCAAAATTTATGATAAACGCGATGACTTTGATTTTGAGATTGTAAATTTTCCTTTTTTGGATGGTGATGTTCCTCGTGCGCCATCCTATGGCGTTTATATTTCGCAATTAATTCGATTTGCTAGAGTGTGTAGTCATGTAACTGACTTCAACACTCGTAATAAATTATCAACGGCTAAACTCCTTAATCAGGGTTATCGGTACCATAAACTACGCAAAGCCTTTTCAAAATTTTGTAGACGCCATTCTGATTTAATTTCAAAATTCAATATTGGACTTAAATCTCTTCTGCAACAAGGTCTATCGGAACCCGAATTTTATGGTGACTTAGCATATAAATTCAGAAAAATATATAACCGCATGACTTCAGCACCCAATTTCGTAAAATCATTCTTCGATATAAAAAGATTGGGTACAACATGGATATTATACGACAGACTGCATGCATGGTAGTTAACCCAATCACGGTTGGCAACTTTGCTTCCCTCTTTAATTGCACGCCGGTGGGTCAGGCCTCAGATTCTATGACGGCTCCAACGTAAAGGCTTATTGAAAATTAGAGAGATAATGTCGGTTGGTGCCTGATGCTCTGTCTCTGGTCGGGCTCATCGGAGTCTATCTGTTGGTTTTCTTTTGCTCCAGCATTTCAGTGGTTTCTTGCCGTCGAGTCCTCACCGTTGTCTCACCTCTGTGGTTCTTTGATTTTTGTGTTCACGGAGATGTTGCACTGATGAGTTAGGAGGCCTTCATGCGGACTGAACAAATTATTAGTCTAAATCGCGACGGAAGTAAGGGCGAGGATTGTGGCCACGTAAAATCGATTTAAGCCCCCCAGTGGAAATCTTCCACTGACCGTTCCAAGGCGGCTCTTCTGTGGCGATTTATTTATGTTGTTGTTTGTTACTTACTGTGTGTATCACTTGTGTCTTTTGGTTTTGGATGGCCATATGGCCATTTTGTGGGAAAGTGACTGTCCTTATGGCCTTCCTTTGTTTAGGTTTCCATTATGGTCTGGTCGCTTAATGTTTGTATTTCTTTCCCTTTGGTGCCTTTTATGGGTGGAGTAAGTTAATTGTATCAATTCCTGATCTTTGTTTTACTTCTACTTAGACAAATAATTTGTTCAGTTCTTTCCAGGAAAAGTGGTGCGAGACGGACCGTCTTTTAAACCCTTGCGGTTTCTTTGGGCGGTAGGCCTTTAGATGTCAGTTTATCTCAGTGTCAGGTAAAAATCCCTCAAAACAAAAAGCAACCCCTAAATCTCCTAAATGGTGTTGCCTTGGACGTAAACACCAAAGACAAACAAATCTCAGCTATTACCACAGTTAATATGGCTATGATCTTAGCGCACAGCTATCATCACAGCAAGAATGACTGTCAACTGAGTCATATACATGTATGTCTACACGGGTGAGTTTCACAGCTATCACCACAGGTAATGAGGCTGTTCCCTGAGTTATACGGCTGTCACCACAGGTTGAATGGCCAGGTAGAATATTCGGCTATCACAACTGATGCCGTACACAGCTTTTACCATTAATATTTTGGCTTTTATGGCTTTGAACTTATTCTCACAGATATCACCGCATGAAATATGGCTATCAACTGAGTTTCACAGCTATCACCACAGGTGATATGACTGGAACCCAAGTTTCACTGCTATCACCACAGGTTATATGGCTAACTCTTCAGTTTTACAAATGTCACCACATGTTATTGATCAATGGCCTCTGTCTCACAAAAGTCGCAATGGGTAGTATGGTTCCTAGAGTTTCACAACTATCAACAAAGTCAATATCGCTATCACCCGAGTTTTTCAGGGATCACCACAACACGGCAGGTAATATGGCTATCACCTCAGTTCCACAATGTCACCTTGTATATTATAGCAATAACTTCAGTTTCACCGCTGTCACTAGAGGTATTATGATTATCACCTTAGTTTCACAGCTATCACCACAAGTAATATGACTAACACCTGACTTTCTCAGCTTTCCTTCACAGCAGGTAGTATGGCTATCACCAGAATATTCATATATATCGCCAAAGGATATTTCGCTATCACATCAGTTTACAGCTGTCACCATAGGTAATAATTATAGCAATCAATTATGTTTCACCTTTTCATAACAGGAAGTATGGTTATCGGACGAATTTCAAAGCTATCACTGCAGGTAACATGGCTATCACCTAAGTTTAACAGCTGTCACCACAGTTCATATTGTTTTCACCAGAGTTCACAGCTATCACCATAGGTAATATGGCTATCACCTCCGTTTCATAGCTGTCATCTCAGGAAATATGGCTATCGCCTGAGCTTCACAACAAGAAATATGACTATCACCTGATTTTCACAGCTATCATCGCAGGTAATACGGTTATCGCCTGTGTTTTACAGCTGTCAACAAAGGTAATATAGCAATCGCCTCTGTTCATAGCTGTCACTAAATTGAGTATGGATATCACCTGAGTTTCCCAGCTGTCACCACAGGTAGTAAGGCTATTAGACCTGAGCAGGTAATATGGCTTTAACAGCTGCCACCACGGGTAATATGGCTGTCATCTCAGTTTCATATCTTTCACCTCGGGTAATATGGCTGTCACCTGTATTACACAAGAAGTAGTAGGACTATCACCTGAATTTTACACCTGTCATTAACGGTAATATACATATCACCTCGGTTTGGCAGCTGTCACCACAGGTAGTGCAGCAGTCACCTCTATCACCGCAGGCTATATATGGCCGCCACCTCTTAGTCATTAGGTCTCTCACCGCCGTGGGTTCGAGCCTCGCTCGGGTCACGTGTGAGACGCCAAGTTCTGCAACGGAAGGTCAGGTGGTTTTTCTCCGGGTACTCCGGTTTTCGCCCACCTATGATTAACGATCGGCTCGATATGAGTGAAATAATCTTGAAAGGGCCGTAAAACCCAAACCAAAAAAAAAAAAAAAAAAAAAAAAATGGCCGCCACCTGAATAACAGTTACCACTATATATAATATGGCTATCACCGCAGTTTCACAGCTGTCACCCCAGGTAGTAAGGCTTTCAGATTAGTCTTACAGATATCACCACAGGTAATATGGCCATCACCTGAGTTTCCAGTTTCACAGCTGTCATCACATGTGATGTGACCTAATGCGGACTTAAACGATTATTTGTCTAAACCATGAAAGAACCAAAGCCATGTACAATCGATTTAAGCCCCCGAGTGGAAGGCTTTTGCTGACCGTTCCAAGGCGGTTCTTCTGTTGTGGTTTATTTTTGTTATATTGCGTCTTCGCATGTATGTATTGCTTATGTCTTTTTATTTTCTACAGCTGTTTCGCCATTTTGTGTGAAACTATTTGTGATTTTGGCTATCCGCTTGTGGTGTTTTCATTAGGGTTTAGCTATTTTATGTTCGTATTTCTTTCCCATTGGTGTCTCTGTTAGGAGATTTTGGGTAATTGTATTCGTTCCTGATCATTGCCCTCACCTCTATTTTTAAACCAAATTTCACAGCTATCACCATAGGTGGTATGACAAACACCTCAGTTTTACGGCTGTCACCACAGATTATTAAGCAATGACCTCCGTTTCACAAATCTCAGAACAGGTAGTGTGGTTATCGCAGGTAGTATGGTTATCACCTGGCCGTATCGCTATCACATCAGACTGATAGCTATCACCAAAGGTAATATAGCAATCCACTGTGTTTCACACTTGACACAACAGGTAGAATGGTTATCACCTGAGTTTCACAGCTATCACTACAGGTAACATGGCTGTCACCTCAGTTTGACAGATGTAACCACAGGTTATGTTGCTGCCAACTGAGTTTCACAGCTATCATCAGAGGTAATATGGATATTACCTCCATTTCACAGCTTTTACGACAGGAACTATGACTATCATCTGAGCTTCCCACAAAAAATAAGTATCACCTGAATTTCAGAGCTATCGTTACAGGCAATACGGCTATCATCGCGGTTGACATCTGTCACAACAGGTGATACAACAATCACCTCTGTTTCACAACTGTCACTTCAACTAGGATGGTTAACACCTGATTTTCCCCGCTGTCACAACAGGTAGTAATTAATGCTATCACAGGAGTTCACAGTTTTTTGTTTGCATTGGAGTTTAATGGCCAAATCAACACTATTTTGTCATTTTTGAGCCAGTCAGGTTACCTATCCAGAATTTTACTGGAAAGAATGACCGTAGAAAAGATTTCATAATCAATCTCCACGAAAGAATACTGCCAACCCCGGCAAGCATCGAACCCGCGTACTTCTGATCGCCAGTCAGACGCATCACCGCCGGTAATATGGCTATAACCTCCGTTTTGCAGCTACCACCACAGGTTATAAGGCTGTCACCTCAGTTTCGCATCTTACACCTCAGGTAATATGGCTATCAGCTGAGTTTCACAAGAAGCAGTATGACTATCATCTGAATTGCACAGCTAGCATTACAGGTTATATGCCTGTCACCTCAGTTGGACAGCTGCCACCACAGGTAATACAGCAGTCAAGTCTGTTTCACAGCTATTCCCATAGCTTGTTTGGCTATCCCCTTAGCTTGACAGCTATTCCCAGAGGCTATATGGTCATTACCTGAGTAGCAGTTACCACTACAGTATTATGGCTATCATTTCAGTTTCACAAATGTCGCCGTAGGTGGTAAGGCTTTCAAATAAGTCTCACAGATATCACCACAAGTAATATGGCTATCTCGTGATTTTTCAAGTTTCACAGCTGTCATCACAGGTAATATGGCTATAACCCCAGGTAGTATGGTTATCGCCAGAGTTTAACAGCCATCGCCAAAGGTAATATCGCCATCACCTCAATTTCTTAGCTTTCATCACATCACCACAGGTTATATGGCTATCACTTTAGTTTCACAGCTGTCGACACATATTATATAGCAATAATTTCAGTTTCACCGCTGTCACTATAGGTAGTATGGCTATCATTTTAGTTTTCAGCTATCACAGCAAGTAATATGGCTATCACCTGACTTTCTCAGCTTTCCTTCACAAAAGTAAGATCGCTATCACCTAAGTTTGACAGTCGTCACCACGGGTAATACAGCAGTCAACTATGATTAATAATTGTCACAACAGTTAGAATGGTTATCACCCGAGTTTCAGAGCTGTCCCTACAGGTAACAACGGTATCACCTCGGGTTGTATTGCTATCATCTGAGTCCCATAGCCATTAATGTATGTAATATGGCTATCACCTCCATTTCACACTGTCACCTCAGGAAAAATGGCTATCACTAGAGCTTCACAACACGAAATGTGAAATGGTGCTGAAATCAACAGAACATATGGAAAAGCTGATAAACTGTGGTGATGCTGAGTTACCTGTTGTGATGCCGAGTTGACACTATAACCTGCGGTAGTAGTATAGGGCGGCACTTGGGGGACAAAAATTGGGGGACAAAAATTGGGGGACGTTTTGCTGTTTTTGTTGTCCCCCAATTCCCCCAATTTTTGTCCCCCAAGTACCGCCGCTTGATGTAAGCTTGACTAGGCTAGAATGGGACTTGAGTGGTCAGTGGTGTGTTAGCTGAATACCTTCAGAAATGGACTTAGTGTTTGTGTGGTTTGACTTTGTCCCTATAAATTTGATGTCCCTGAAATTTCTAGGGACAAAGCTTTTGGCTATGTTTGAAAATGACTTAGTTTTTTGATGATCTTTCAAGTAGATCCATGTGTTTGTGTGGTTTGCCTTTGTCCCTATAAATTTGATGTCCCGGAAATTTATAGGGACAAAGCTTGAAATTAACCAGTCTTTCGGTGGAAATCTTTCAAGAGGTCCAGGGACACCACAAGATGACATTATGTTGGCCTTGTATCTCAAGATTTCATAGTGTCATGCTTATATATTGAGGCTATCTAGTACCAAGTTTCTATGAGAAATAAAAATCTTGTATCTCAAGACTTTATATTTCTTCATCAGTAGAAACTTGACTGTCAAGCGTCAAGTGGTTTGGCAAATATATTGAGGCTTGATAGTAACAAACTTCTGGATATAGATCTTGTATCTCAAGATCTATTTTTGTTTCATTAGTTTGACTATGAAGCGTCAGTGGATGTTATTTCTAGCCATCTCAAGTTTAGATACTACTACCTCTTCGAAATGAAGAGGGGGTGAAAAGACAAGAAAGATTGGTGAGCAGTTTTAACTTTATTTGCCCCGCTAACTAACTTGATTACGATGAACAGAGGATTAGGACCGTCCCTCTGTCCTCGTTTACAATTCGAAACCTTAACATATTTACAACATTAAATACATGGGGTATTTCTTTGATAAACAATGTGTATTTCGTAAGCATTTGCAAACTTGAATTCTATGTTTGTAAAGAAACTTTGGAGTTGGCATGTCATTTTGTGTCCAGATCACTTTGCCATAATTAGAACTGATTTGTGTCCAGATCACTTTGCCATAATTAGCACTGAACCATCTGTCAATATCTCTGTCATTTTGGTATAAGTCTTCTCCTGTGCCATACAGTTCCCCATGAATAGCTTTCTTCAAGTCTAGTCCTTTTTCAAGTTGATGAATAATATAAATACACCACATTCCACAGTTGTGACTCCATGGACTTTGTAATGGTTCTGTATTTTGAATCCAACTTCTGGAATTTCTCTTGATGAAAGGTAGAATATAGTCTTCTTCTGGTGGCATGCCATAAGAATCAAAGTAGATGGCTTGATTGCCTCTGAAGTATACGGTAACCCAATGTTCTCCTGGTTCATCTGAATTGTCAGTGTTTATGATATAGGCTTTCATGTCTAGAGGTTTCTTCTCTGGTAAGAGATCTTTGGCACATACATCTCCATTAACAGGCATGTGGTATAGAATTTTCCTCAGTTCATATGTGTCCATTTTTCTGATGATGTCTCCGACGGAGTAGCTTCTATTAATTTCTGTTTCCAAAAGTCTCTCCACTCGTTGTAGTCAGGCTTTCTTCCGTATCTGTTATGACTGTTTTTCAGGAACATCCAGTTTTTATAGGCTTCGACTTTTTCAGATGGTGTTAAATGGTCCAATCCTGTCATAGCACTATATTCTTTTCTTCTTTCTTCTGATGGTACTTCATCCAGGAGCAACTCGTCCCATTTTTGGATGACCTCGTAGATGTTGAGATTATTCAGGGCATGGATATGTATACCATAGTCTGTTATCCATTCGTTTGGTTTTGTCCACAAGCACAAGTCATGGTATTTCTGACTGGGATGATTTATTCTACATCCTTGGCACTGGTGACGGGCATAGTCAAATATAGCAGTCATCAAGTTGATCTTCATGGCTCGTATAAGGGTATCTTTAATCCATTTGTGTCGTCCCTGTGTTTCATTGTCTTCTGATAATCCCTCAAATTCTTTTTTGTAGCATACTATTTCCAGATGAAGTAGAATCTGACCATAGTAGATAATCCCTCAGTTCTTCTTCAATATAGTATCCACTATGCATCTTTTTTTCAGTAGTCTGTGATTACTTCTCTGAGTCCGTTTATTTCTATCAGATTATCAAATTCAGCATACACAATGACGTTGATTGTCTTTGCGAGTGAATTGGCAAACTGAAGTTCTAGTCTCAGGTTTCCAGTTTTTATAGGGTGGAGATGACTCTGGTCAGCAGCTTGATCAGGTGTGAAGTCATATCCCCAGAATGTGTATCCGTCTTTGTAATCCTCGTAATCGATGTTACAATTCTGAACTTGGTCTCGACTACTCAGAGCCTGATACAGTGACATGTATGATCGAAGATACTCGTTTCTGGTGAAGTTAGGTTCAAAGGGTCTGCCATAGATATTATGTCCATCGAGTGTGACATCCAATTTACTGAGATTGAAAGGTTGGAAGTTAAAGGGGTTCGTGGGAAACGTGCCATTGAATGTTTCATTAGGAACCATGCCAATGAACAATCGTTTTGGAAGTTGACCCTGGAACAGATGGTCTTCAATTTTAGATCTGAGTCCAGTACCAATGGTAAATGTTTTCACCTCAACTCTTCTGATGGGGAATTTGGCATTATGTTGAGCAATGCTCTGATTCAAATCATTTGTGATTGCTGGTAGAAGTTGTACATTTCTCACTGACAGTTTGGCTACATCAATTTTGAGTACTACAGGGTAACCATCCTCAGCCATGATACAAAATTGAGGAGATGCTCTGTTAAGTCTGAGTTTGATTTCGATGCCATTCGGAAGATATTTGTCTTGCATGGCCAGATCTAAATGTAATCGGCCCATGAGTTCCAAAGATTTACTTTGTTTTGTAGCTACACCTCGGCCTTTTTTTATGTTATCGCATTCAAAATCCTCAAATCTCCCAGGTTCATCTTCATACCAATGCTCTGCAGCTTTTAACTGATTGTCTTTGACATCTGCTCCAAAGGAAAATAAGTTTTCTATGTAGGCTCTGTACGGATATGTATCCATATTACTTGTGACCAGTTTATTATTCAGGTACAAATCGATGCTACTGAACATACTGTGAAAGAAGTTGTTGATAGGGGCAACCTTTTTGTCCTCAATATTAGTTCCATCTGGTTTCAGGATTCTACATTTCAGATAAAGATAAGTTTGAGATAAATCTGTATAATATTCAGTATGGGGTGGAACCAAAAATTCAATGGGTGCCTGATAACTATCCAGGGAAGCGATAGGATGATAATCAGTCCACTGAGTTTCTTGCATAGTTGTCATTGTCGGAGGAACGGATTGCATTTCCAACTCCGTTTTACTGCACTCACAAGAACCTGATTGCATCATTATTGATCGAAAATATCTTTCGGAAATTTAAGATTTTTTGGAATAGCAATTGAGTTTTTCTTTTTTTGACCCTTCTTAACACCTTGACGTTTAGTCTTAGACTGATTCTTTTTAGATTTGGCTTTTGATTTTATACCCCCACTTAATTCATCCAGAGCTGATTTTCCGAGAGATTTCAAACTTTGTTTGCCTCTTTGTTTCAAAACTTGTTTGATATTTTGACCTTCCAACATATCGCGAAGAGCACCTAGTCCCTCCCTTTTTGCAACTTGTTTTGCACTTTTTATTCCTGCTTGTGCTAGAGGTTTTAAAATGGGAACAACACTTCGCATTGCTGTTTTAAATATGGAACCTAAACCATGGCCATATTGTCTTGAGACACCTCGATAGACGGGAAAGTCTTTAAATCCCGCTCCAGACTGATGATAATGAATAGTACGCATTATTGTTCTTTTTTTCTGAAGTGTAGTTTGATCAATGTCTTGCCAGTAATGAATGGAATATCATTACCTGTATCGCCTTTTATACTAATGTAAACTTGATCAATGAAGGATTTTGCCACTGGAACGTAATGCAAGTTGAGAAATTCTTGATGGAAATGAATTTCACCAGTTGTATTTGCAAATGGAACTACTCTTAAAATGGGAGCTGTTATATGCCCTATGTTTGTGTAACCGGCCACATCGGAATACACAAAGAAGCGACTGTTATGAATATTCAAGTCAACACCATATTTGAATTTGACAGCATCGTTGCCTAATGGTTCTCCGTGAAATTGTTTATCGATGCCTAAAATGATTGCTAATGGTGTTGGAAATACTATCTGAATTTGATTTGTGTAATTTGAACCAGAAGGATACTCTACAGCAACCTTGATGCGTTTTAATTGACTTCTGTATTCAAGATGAATTTTAATGTTGTGTTGAGTCAAAATCTTTTGAATACGACTCTCAAGTGCATTTTTCATTTCCATAATCAAATGTTCAGGGCTAGTATAATTTCCTGTTGGAAAGGTTACTTTATAATCTGAACATTTTTTTGTTTGTTTGCAAATTTCATGTCTTAAGTGATCAAACTTTATGTCAATGAAAGCATTATTTGTTAATCGAAGAAAGAAAAAATTATTTTTATCTGTGATATTCATGATTTCACCTGGTGTTATTATTTCTGCTAAAGCTACCTCCCAATTTTGTTTGTCAATTTGAATAGGACAATCTAATTTGACTTTGAAAGTAGATTGAGTATTTTGTGGGAAGGTGTCTAAAGAACTGTCACTTAATAATGTCAAGTAAAATTCTTTCATGGTTTTTGTTTTTCCTCAGGGAGAGACGATGCAATTGGAGTTTGTCTTTTGAATTTTAATCCTGGGGATGGTAAAATGTATCCAACAGAGCTACTGAGTAATATCAACCACAATTCTTTGTCTGGACTTCTTAAACTGATTTGTACCAATGAGGTGATAATGATAGCATAAACAACAATAATTTGAGCCAAAAATGTTAAGCGATTTTTTGCTAATATTCCTTGACTACCGTCTGCAGATTGTAAAGAAGCAGTGTCACGCACGAATGAGCTTCTGAAATTCATGTTCACCGTTTTTATAGAAGATCTGATTCTAAAATCCAACTATCAAATTTAGATGGATACCCTTTCCAGTGAACTTTTATTTCTTTGATCCACTTTTTACCAATTTTACGTTTTCTGCGATCTATGATAGATTCAATTTCGAATATTTGATCTTTTTCTACACGTTGTAACTCTTGCGAGTAAAAAGTGCCTTTGACTACTTCACCATCTAGATCTACTATTTTATAGGTTACAGGATTTTGATGTTTGTACACAGCCGAAATTTGAAACAACTCTTGTGTCCAGTTTGGTAAATAACCTTTATCAAAAGTACGTTTTGTCTTGTTAATGCGAACATAATCACTGACTTTTAATTTTGGACTTTGATGTTTTTGTTTCTTTCCAAATAAATTTTCTGACACTACAACTTCGTTTTTGCTAGTAACAGATGCAGGTGCACATTTGATACTTCGATGATATGCATGGTTGTAACCATGAACTAATTTTGGAAGTACATCAATATATCTCAGCGTACGATGATGTGTAAAATATTTCCACATGCGACTTTTCAAAGTTCTTTGAAATCTTTCGACAATACTGGCTTTAGTTTCAGGATTTTCTGTCGTGAAAAAATGAATCTTTTTTGACTTTAAAAAATTCTGAAAATTTTTATTTTTAAATTCTGTTCCCTTATCAGACTGGAGGCTTTTTGGACTTCGTTTTTTCAAGATCAATTTGAATGCTTTGATCAAAGTTTTACCCGTCTTATCTTTGATGGGAACAACCCAGGCAAATTTGGAAAATACATCGATGACACAAAGCAAGTATCGGTGTTTGTCATTGAACTTAGACATACTTGATACATCTGCTAAATCTGCTTGCCATTGATAATCGATTCCTGCAACAACAGTTTTTCGACGTTTGAATTTTCTTCAAATAGGTTTATGCAAAGTGTACGTCTTTTGTTTCCTCAACCAATCCCTGACATCTTTAAGTTTTACTTTTTTAGAAGTTTTTCTAGCTAACTGGAATAAAGCTTGTTCTCCAGCATAGGCAGCAGGACTTTTAGGATCATAATATAATTTTTCAAACTTCATTGTTCATCATAGGTTAACCATTTAGGTATGAAAGGACCTTCCATTTCTTCTTCTTTTATATGTTTTCTCGCTAATCGCCTTACGTGTTTTTTGACTGAGGGCAGATCATATTTACGCTGTTTTGTATAGGGAGTCCCTAGTTTATGACGTTTTGATTTTGGAGGAGTCACAAAGACATCCTCTGGTGATTGTTCAGGAGGAGGAAGCTGATGTTCGTGCATCCATTCCCATCTGTCTCTATTACCTACCACATCTTGAGGAATATTCAATTCGCTCAATCCTTGTGCAAAAGCTTGCCAACCCGTGGGCTCAATACCTTTCCTATGTCTGATCACATCATTGACCAAGTCGATAATGTTAGAACCAGGAATAGGTTTTCCATACATCTTGACTGTACCATCATCATCCCAAGCTATGTTTTTATTTTCTTGCAACATAGAAAGCAAAAGCTGAGCTTTTCTTTTCATGGTGGAAGGAACACTGTCAATAATGTGCTGATCAATCTTCTTAGGTTGCAGAACAGGCTGGGAAAGGGAAACTGAAGGTTCTTTTAAAGCTTTTTTATGAGCCGTCTTAAATTTATGCAAAGTTTCACCAAACAACTGAGACTTTTCTGATTCCGAGATTTCATTATTACTCATAACAGAAGACAAGTCGTTTTGAAGATTAGCAGTAGCCGAAACTTCAGGATCAGGTGGTAATCTAGGTTTCTGAATTTGTTCCTCTTTCCAACGTTTCATATCTTCCCAAAGTTTGAATGGGACAATAGCCATTTTACGCCCTTCCATGATTTGGATTAAGAAGGCCACCAAGGACAGATCCTATGAGTGGGGCAATCAAAGGTTTGAGTAACAATCCTAGTAAAGCCCCGCCTTTCTGATTAATGATTTTCTTTTTTGCTGCAACAGGGACCTGTTTTGTACTCAGCAAACGAACATGCTGTTTTCTAGATTGTAAGTGTTGTTTCTGAGCTTTAGTTAGATGTACATTGCCTTTTATAATGTTTAAGCAACATTCCCCTACACAATCGATCACTTCTTTGGGTGAATCATTAATTATTTTTTGACGAAATTTTGGAGGTAATTGACAAAGTCCTTCTAAAAAAGGACCATATTTATTAATCAAAGAAGTTTTCTTTTTTCTCAGAGTTTTCCTTTTACGTACGGCCGTCATGATTGTCGTGATACACTATGAAGAATCCCAGTCGAACATGGGCTTTTATATTTTGCGTCTCGTAAGTTTCAAGTTTGGACCTCTGTTATTGATTCTAAAAGGTTGATTATACATTTTTTGTCCCTGCAGAGCTTTTTCACGCATTGCAGCTTCAAATCCAAACTGTCTTGCAGTTTGAAAAACATGTGGTTCCCCATTTCCCCAAATATTGCTAGATTTCAACCACTATGGGGAAATGGTTTTTTGACGAGTTACAGAGCGAGCATTTTCAGAAGGCGATCGCATCCCAAGACTTTGCCATGATGTAATTGGACGTTTTCTCACAGTAATAAATTTTTCATTAATTTTTCTAGGTTTTTTCTTTTTTTCAGAAGTCTTCTTTACAGAAGTCTTCTTTTTGGCAAACCGTCTTAATATTTTATTACCGTCCCATCGAATTAATGTTCTGATAATAACGCCACCCAAGAAACCACCACCGCCAGGTTTCAAAATGATGTTACGTTTAACATCACTATTGACCATGGTACTTGTTAATTTTCTGAGATCATCTTTATGTTTTTCCATAAATTTCTTTGTCTGTTTGGGTAATTTCATTTTACCCTCAACGATTTTTCTTGCAGCCAAAGAAAACCATTTTATCATTTCGAGTAATCCCTCATTGAGTAATTGTTTACGTTTTACAGTATTTGGTTCTCTACTCAAATTGTAGAGTGCCCTTATCAAGTTAGCTGATGTTCGTTTCGAAACCATAATGACTTGTGATCAATTTTCAAATCAGACACACACTTTTATATGTTTGGGAAATAAACAACTGGTCCTTGATGATTTGGTTTTGTAAACCAGTTTTGAAAAATATTTGTTCTAAATCTCAATAGATCTGGTGTATCTGGTTTCAAATCGATCAGTAAGTATCCATGTGGCTTGGATGTGGCATCATTGAAAGCATACATCAAATGTGGAGATTGAAGTTGTTTTGCCAAAACTTTGACTTGCATTTTATCTCGAGGACTTTGAAACAAAATGAGATAATGTGCATTCAAACTGATAGTTCGACTATCTTTACTTTGGTGAAACAAATTTTGTGTGATGTATATCACACTTGCATTTCGATGATGCCCTTTCCTTGTAAACCACAATTTTATTTTTTCTTCATCTTTGTCTCCTAACATATCGTCAAAGACGATCAAGTGAGACAAACTCGTATCGCTGACAATGTCATCATCGTCATTGGGAATTCCAGAAAGAAATGTGATGTTGGATCCTTCACGTTCTTGTAAAATATTATAAGTTGGTTGCCATTCTTTGTAACACCATACGATACGTTGTGGTTGAATATCAAACAAGTCATGTTTGTATTCAATGACTTTTCTTACAAACTCTGTTTTTCCAGATCCACTTGGACCTGATATAAAGAGATTAGCAGGATGTTTGAAAAACAAACTGTTAATATCTTGTACTACTGGTGTCTGAATGCTTGACATGATGAGTAATGAGAAAGAACAACGAACAACATGTATATTTATATAGTTTTATTGATGTAAAACAAATCTTATGTACTAAGATATCATGGTACTATTCATAACCATATGGCACAGTGTACCCATTTTTCACAATCACACGTTTGTCATAGGTAAATCTATAAATCTTTGAAAGTTTTTCAGTGGTAACTTTCCTATTTGGATGTTTTCTTATTTTATGTTGATACTGCACAGTTTCACGGAAATCTCTATCTTTAGATTTTGCCCAGTTTAACATTTTCTCAAAATGTATAATTTGAGAAGTGTTAAAATCCAATGTCAGTCCTTTTACTTTACAAGTGGATTTTCTATCACCATTGTTTTCAACATACTCGTAACCATAATTCTTTGGACCCATACCAACAAATTTTGTGATTTTTGCATTGGGCATCTCATCAGTCCATTCACCAAGTCGATTATTCACAATAGTTGGATTCCAAAGTTTGGGGTTGTGGACATAGATTGCAGAGTCAGTGTCAAAGTAGAGTACACGTGTATTAAGTTTGTGTAATACACTGTACAATTTCAATCTGGCTTGTGCTGTGACAAAAGATGCTACTACCACATTACTGCAACTATGAGGTTCAATGATAGAGTCTGTTTCTTCCCAGTTGACATGTAAAAACTGTTCACCATAGACATCAACATACTTGACTTTTTTCATGGGATTGCTCACCAATTCAAAGTATGTTGATGGTTCTGAGATGTATTCAGTTTTAGTCATATTATCTCTTTGTGCCAGTTTTCCCCACAAGTTATTCAACTCAGTCTTTGCAGTAGCCCTACGACCCTTATTCTTTTCAATATGCTCCAATCTAATTCCCTCTGCCTCAAAATAGTCCTGTTTGAACTTTTCTTTGTCTGCCTCAGTTTTACACCAATCAGGATACCCACTGGCCTCTTGCTTTATTTTCAGAAATGTATCAATGTACCCAGCAAAGATTCCACCTTGGCCAGTTTCTCTATCATACTGAGTTGTCTCAGGGAAATGCCAAACCTCATAAATTTCAGTAAGTTGATAACCAAGTTTCAAAGCTTCAAACAATTCTATACTGACCCAAGTTCCAACCAATTCTCTATCTTCTGCTTTAGTATGATGACAAAGTTGTGAGTTGTCTGACTTCTCTGCACATGTTCTACAGAGTGGAAACAGAAGTTTATTGTTACATTTGTAAGGGAGTACTGGATGATACAAGTTTCTGGGTGGAAGAACTTTACATTTGATCAGGCCACAATATTGCTGAATATTGTCTTTGTCAATTTCTTCTTGAGAATAAATCTCTGGATGTCCTAGGGGGAAAACACCATATTTACAAATGTATGGGTACAGAGAACAGACATCAATGTACTTGATTTCTTGATCCGAACGTTCGCCAATCTCATGGTACAATTTGGTAGCATTAGTCCTTCCCCCAAACAAAGCATCTCTGGGTTTCAAGGGATCCAAGTTAGTAAATTCAGCCTCTACCAAAGTTTGGAATTCTTTGTCTTCTCTACACTGTTTGTCAAAATCACATTCCCAACATTCTATGACTTCATACCCTGCAGCTTTCAGAGTTTCAATTTTTCTCAAAGTGGAACAAAAAAGAGTGTCCATCTTCAAACAGTTGTAGGTATTGATCTTATGCCTGTCAGGATAACATCTTTGACAACCATGCCAATAACAACCTTGAAATTCATAGATTTTCTTATTTTCTTGGTCAAACCCATCCACGTAAAACTCACCAATTTTCTGTTCACCACCATTCAATGCATGTTGAATGTGTGTGTTAGTTTTCTTAGCCATAACCTGCAACCATCTTACAGCCTTGATCGAATATTTCTTTTGGTTTGGATAGCCTTCAGGAGGAATGATAGCTACTGAGTTTTCTGGCATATGATCCTTTCTCCAAACAAGTGAACAAGTTTGGGCCACCGTACATGCTACTTTAAAAGGGTCAATTCCACTAGTTTCCATCAATTGCTGTCTAAAGCAAGCACAACCTCTCCTCAAGATATCGACATCACTCCGACAGTACTCTTCCATTTCTTGCCTGAAGTTAAAGATAGCATTAGATTCAACTTTAGACTTGTGCCATTGCAAGAAGTCGTCTCTGTCTTTGCTAGACATCTGGCCAGGGTTATACATTTCGGCAGGAAAGTATGGCCCCACATAGTTTTGGTTAGCTTCAGTATTTGCCAAATGTGGGAAATAACCTTTCTTCATTTCTTTAAGTCCAAAGGTATCAGGGAAACTAGCCAAACGTATGTGCAAAAACTGAAACGAATCTTTGAACTCAAGTTTTCCAGCTTTCATGGTTATGATAGTATGCCCATTCATGATCACCTCTGGTTTGTAAGTTCCATTCTCTAAGAGATATCTTAAAATAAACTGGCCATCATAACCACCAAAGTTGTGTGCAATACAAATTGAGCCTTCATTAAAAGGTTGAAATAGCCAAGTACAAAACTCATGCAAAGTACCAGGACCTTCAAAGATCATTTCTCTTCCTTGGTCTGGGAACTTGCTACAATTTTTACACTTTTCATGGATAGGTAAATGAATACACTGGTCACAGGCTCTATGTGCTACACAGAAATTAACTTTGTGTTCTCCAGTATTTTGTGAAGATTCAAAATCAAAGAAAATGTACTTTGAGGAGGAAGAACTTGTTTCTTCGTCATCATCATCATCATCAGATTCGTTGGTTGCATCACCATCAGTCTTACAAACATAAGATTGTATGTAACACTGGTGATTTGCACCCACGACCTCTTTACAAAATCTACATTTTCGATTCCCTGGACAAACATGATTTTTCTTACTCCCAATAATTCTAGTGAAACAATTTCCACAATTATAAACTAGCTGACACATGGACTTTTTCTGTCCAGCTTTGATTCTTTTATGATTAGCAAAACATTGAGGACTGTAAAATTTTCTTTTACAATCCCTACAGAAACAAGTTTCTCCTGCCGCACATAATGTCTCATTGTAACATTTGTCACATCCATGGGGACACATATGATCACCACGATGGTTATAGCCTTTGTCACAAAGTTCACAGTAATAAGAGCATCCTAGAAAACCAGTTATACTGGTGATTGTATCATAATGATTGTCTCCATTATAGTATATATGTATCACTTTTGTCTGTTTGGTCATCACAAATTCAGGTTTGAAGAGAAGGTCATCTTTCGCATGTTGTGAATGAACTTTGATCAGGTAGTCAGGGGCTAACACAGCTTGGATCTTCTTGTATTCGTCAAGTCCACAAGGTTTGGTATGTGGAACTTGAGCTCGATCCAACAACTTCTTAGCTTCACTGGTCTGGAAAGGTCTTGTTGATTTTCGTATATGTTCCCATGTCTTCTTCCAAGTCTGACTATCATCTTTGTCAGCATGACATTTACCGACAACCACAGCTCTGGCTAAGCACATGGAGTCTTCTGTATTGTTGATGCTTACGATACTTTGTTTCATCTTTCTCATGTTGTTAGAATCAAAGTAGAGGCCATAATGGAGTGGCTTTCTTCCACTTCCTACAGGGAGTCTTGTATGGGTCACTTCCAATGACATCTGACCATCATCGATTCTGAAGTCTTCATTGGACTGTAAGACTTTTTCAATTTCATGAGACAGGGCTTCTCCAGTTAACGAGGATACATCTGTGAAGGGTATAAAGACCCCAAGTTTAAGTCCAGGATGGTAGATACTAATTCTTATTCTATCGTTGCCCTCTGCCTCAGTATGTCTCTTAATGTCGTCCACCAATTGTTGAAACAAGCGTGGAACAAATTCTAATGGTGATGTCTTTTCAGGGAATTTTCTCATGTCCACACTGTAAACATTGGCTCTTGTTCTAAATCGCCTCGACTCCCTCTGTCTTACTGGTTTCAAAGTATAATATTGTTCATATTCTTCATCTTCATCTTCCGTGTCAGAATAATCTACTAGTTTAGGCCTCTTAGGCATAGGTGGCATCTCATCATCCGAACTGGATGGAGTTCTTATTCTTTTCCAATGTCTCTTTGGCATGTTGGCTGTTTGGTGTTCAATGCTGAACTATGAAGCTTCAACCTAAAAAATCCATTTTTATACTGACCTCAGGAAAAATTTTTGCAAGAGGAAACGTGATCAACTTGCGTTGATCATCGTGGTTCCAAATTCCTCCCCGGTACACTCGTGAGTTACATAGTGGGCTGCCCTGCACCTTAGGACTCCTGGCGATTTGAGATTATCTCGAATACACTTTAGAACCACCTGAATGTCTCTATGGACCAGAGTGATTCCCAGAGCGGAGGCTTCCCGTGAGCGTGGGTCCCCTTAAAGTAGCCTGAGCGTAGCTACCTTCTACTCTGTTTAAGCATATATTCGATAACCTCGCATCTACGGACTAAGGCGGAAACAGCACGCATGCATTATTCACAGACCAGTAAGCTAGATCACTAGCCTGTTTGTAACAAGAAATAACTTTGTATATATAGTCTACCATAAACCAATTTGATATGAAAATGGTTTTGTGATTTGCATATGAAAACTATTTTTCTTTTAAATTTAAGAAAAGTAAGACTATGTTCTATGAATAATGTATAAATTTATAAACTTGTATTATATTTATTTCGAAAAAAAATTATTTGATCCCATTTCAGCTATAAATAGCAAAATGACAATGATTTTTATCATTTTTCATATGTTACTATTTTTAGAATTCCTATTGGAAAAAAACAATAATGCTTATAACTTGCGAATGTCTTAACCGATTTTCAAAATTCTTGTTTCAGATTAATCATGACTACCAGCTGTATTCTACCCTTGGAAATAACGGAGATGATTTTAACATTCAACATGTACAACTGTGGAAAAGGCCAAGCATTTACAGAACTCATCCAAGACAGTTGGTTTTCTATGAGAATGAAGATGTTGAAGAACACTGGATCTCAAATAACTTACCAAGATGAAATGATTCGTTTACTATTGCTCATAGATGAACTTCCTAATTTGTCAGATAAGAAACGATTAGAGTTTCATAGACAGATTAGCTGTTTTCATTTTCAACATCAACCAACCCTTAAGAAAGCAAAAAGATGGCTAGTCACATTCTTTAACTTTACCACACGGGACATGTTTTACATGTCTGAGAAATTTCATCAACACTTCCTACATGGCAATGTGTCATCTAGCTTTCTCTACAGAGATATGCTTTTGGGATATCTGATACTGAGTGAGGAATATACCAAAGCTCAAGTCAAACAGTTATTCTGTAGTCGGGACAATCCAGATCTTATGATATTACCATCGGGATGTTTGACTTTCAACGACTATTGGCCAGAATATATAAATAGCAAAGAAGGATATAAAGTGATATTAGGAAACGAACAATTGAGACAAGAACATAAGATCGTATTGAAGTTCCCAACTAAATATTCTAACTGGGTACTTGACTAAAACAGACCATGATTAAGATTATCAGAAAAAGTCTACCTGTATCTTTAGATCAAATTCTGAAATTTGAGATCTACAGACTTGCACTTGAACAAACTTTGTCATTAGAGCCAGATAATGTAGATTTCTTGAAAACTAAAGATGACATTCATGTTTGGTTGAGAAGATATGATACATTTATGTCTTTTCGACATGAGATGAAAAGAACAGCTTGGCTCATGAGTAACATATTGGATGAGTCACCCGTGAAACTGGATCAATGGCGTTTGCATGTAGCTAACAACGATGATGTGATCAGCTACATTTACAACATGATAATGGATATTGAAAGAGCTTCATCAGAACAACCGATGGACTGCTCTGAAACCCGTCATGAGGAACCGATGGAAACTGATATTGACGATTTGATCAAACAGATGGATTCTTTGATCATATAAATTGACCTGATACACAGATCATCATTGTTTTATCAACAGCATGGAGAAGAAGTGGTTTGAAGTACCTCTGACACAAGTGATCAAATTCAAACCTTACAGAAGATTACTACTTTGTATCTACATACTATTTTCTCATGAAGATATTTCTATGGAAGAAATCCAGATGAAATTAAATGAAAAAGAAACTTTTGAAGATTTCAAGAAATTGTGGTGGACTTGCGCTAAGTACAAACTGTTAGAAGATTCAGTTATCACATTTGAGAACTGGAAAAAATCTGTAGCTGACAATCCAAAGGTGATCGAGTTCTTACATTCAAAGACACGAGGCAAGGATGATATAAAAGGAAGTGATCTTGAATAGAACTTCATTCTACTTCTGACTGCCACAGTGAAAACTTCAAAAATCTTAAACAAGATGGAATACAATAGGGATCCAAGAACAAAGAAATATAGTGATCCTGAAAGTATCTACTACCATTGTTCAAGTTTAAAGAAGTTATTGAAACAACAATATGATATCCATCTTCTACGAACATTGGAAAAATCACTTCTTGATCAACAACTGATGAGAACACCTTATGGTCGTTGCTTCAGATGTAATGCTACGACACACTGGTCAAGAGATTGTACATCGGGCTTCAAGCTACCCTACGGACACTGTTACATATGTGGACTTCCAGATCATTGGGCACCCGAATGTCCACAGAAGCAGTTGATACAAGATGAGTTGGACATACCACCTACATTACCTACTGAAGAAATATCATCTGACACTCCTCAGGAAAAACAGTCTTGTGCCGATGAGAAACAGCCTTGTGCCGAGGAGAAACAGACTTCTACTGAGGAGAAACAATCTACTGTTAAGAAATCAAGAAAAAGAAAGCGAACAACTTCTAAGACTCGTGGTGTAAAGAAACCAAAGACAAAATAGACATTTGACTGTGAATAAAACAAAGTGTCATAGACATTAGTTACAGACATAAGATAGTTATAGTTAAGAAACATAGTATTGTATTAAGAATTTTTAAAATACATTAAAAACAGTAAAAGTTTACCAGTCTTTGTTTTGTTATAAAGGTTATTCTTTAACGAAATCCATGGGTTAGCCCTAAAAAGGACTGTTCTTATGTAGCTAGTACCTTAAACAGTTACTAGCCACGGAATGGTTCTACTATAGCGATCGGTTTAATGGTAACCGATCCCACTCCCCTCCGAGCCAGGAACTGTTGGAAAGCCAGCCCGCTTTGCAGTCTCTCCACTTTCTTCCAGTACTCTTCCTCAGTACATGGCTGTTGTCTTTCCACCTCAGGACATTTCCTTCGGTGGAAGACAGCACGTAACTTCTTAAACCAACTCATACTGGAACAATATGGTGAGAACTCAAAAGCAGAAGGGCTTTTATACAATGTAGGAGGATTGACCTACTTTAATCGAACAACCAATCAAACTGGCTAACGAAATAGCCAATAGTGATCATCCTAAGAGAATTCTTCGTCTTTGGTGTAGCAATGATGGTCTATGTTCGAAACATAAATCATTATAGCAAATATCAGACTTAGGAATCTTTTGTATGATCATCAAAAGGTACTCTTTCAAGAATAAGATGTGGCCCTGAAAAGGGCCATTTGGTCTAGAGAACCTTCAAAGGTTCAGTTTTTTTTCTTCTAGACACTCATCACATATGGACAAACTGTCGTCTTCAAAGAACCCATCGTCATCATCAGGGCAGTTGTGCTCCTCTCCAACATACCTTAGAATGACGTAGCACTTACCACATTCAAGATAAGTTGGAGCATTACACTCACTGCAAATACCAGACTTTGGGTATTCATCCATGGTTATGAAGTTAGTAATAATCATGAATGATATATATATACAAGTGACATCGGATTGACCAACTTAAAATGAAAAAAACTGGCTTAGCCAATCATAATCAGAGAATTCATCGTCTTTGATGTAGCAATGATGTTTGTTCTTTCTAAACATCATAGCAAATACCAGACTTAGGAATCTTGATTGAACATTATTAAAGGACATTCATCCAAAAATAAATGGTGGCCCTGAAAAGGGCCGTTGGGTTTTTGTTAGTCATAAACTAACATTGGCAACAGGTTCTCCCGCCGCATGCTGGACATCTTCTGGCCCAGGACTCATACGTTATCCTGGACCCACTGGAAAGGCAGAACGGGGGCTCTGTCGCTTCTTGGCTCCAGTCTTCCGTCGGTGTGGCAGCAGAGGGCCCAGCCACCTCACCATCCAACCGTTGTCCATGTGCCAACTCTGCTGCCTCTTTTGTAATGGATATCATCTTCTCCATATTGTCAATCGAGGAAAATAATCCTTCAGCTTCTCGCTTGACTATGTCAAACGAGAGCATCAATTCTCTCACGCCACTCTTAAGTGACTCCGTCTGCTCCTCCAAAGCTTTGAAGTAGATTTCACTGTTGTGAGCCATTTTGTCTTGTACACAGAAGTGCAACGAAGTAGGCCAATGCATCGGTATTTATTGAGTGAACACGGACGTGAAAGAAAGTATTTTTGCAAGTAGGTCAATCCCTCTCCAGAGTATAAAAAGGATTTGACCTACTTCAGATTTCTTGAAAAAACAATGGAACCGTCAATATCATTCGATGATCTCTTGCAAAATCCAGATCTTTTAACAACCGCTATCAATGAAACATTTGGTAGTGATGGTACCTTACAGCAACAACAATATACAACAATACCATCTAACCAACTGATCTATGCACAGCCTCCAGTACAGCAATCTAAGCCCCAACCCAAAGTTATTGAAGTCTTAGTAAAGGAAATCAATGAGCTCAAAAATAGACTCAAGCAGTTAGAAGATCGTCCTCAACAACCATCATCACTGGAAATGAGTCCTATTAGGATTCCACTCCATATCAATATTGTGGCGAATGAAGATGAACAACTGATGCAGTCATCATCAGCTATTGGCCTTGGAGCTGCCACCAAACCCATACGGAAAAAGAAAACCAGATAAAAGAATAAGATATTCAAAACCCAAACAGCCCTTTTCAGGGCTATCAAACAGTTAAGAAAGAATAACCATAATGTCTTAAGTTTAAAACAATTTTATTACATACAAAATATATCTTGGCACTTTAGCTCAGTTGGTAGAGCACCTGTCTGATAAGCAGGAGGTCATAGGTTCGAGCCCTATTCGTGCCAAACATTCTTTTTTCAATTTTAAGTTATTTCCAAAAGGCCAACATAATATCATCTTGTGGTGTCCCTGGACCTCTTGAAAGATTTCCACCGAAAGACTGGTTAATTTCAAGCTTTGTCCCTATAAATTTCCGGGACATCAAATTTATAGGGACAAAGGCAAACCACACAAACACATGGATCTACTTGAAAGATCATCAAAAAACTAAGTCATTTTCAAACATAGCCAAAAGCTTTGTCCCTAGAAATTTCAGGGACATCAAATTTATAGGGACAAAGTCAAACCACACAAACACTAAGTCCATTTCTGAAGGTATTCAGCTAACACACCACTGACCACTCAAGTCCCATTCTAGCCTAGTCAAGCTTACATCAAGCGGCGGCACTTGGGGGACAAAAATTGGGGGAATTGGGGGACAACAAAAACAGCAAAACGTCCCCCAATTTTTGTCCCCCAATTTTTGTCCCCCAAGTGCCGCCCTATACTACTTGCGGTGATAATCTGTGTAACAGCGGTGATGGACATTTGGACAGCTGTGAAACGGTGCTGAATTATAAATAACCTGTGGTGGTAGCTATAAGACGGTGGTCATAGCCACATAATCTTCGGTTACAGCTGTGAAATTGTGCTGAAATCTGATTAACCTGTGGTGATACCTGCCAAAGTTTGGTGAGAGCCAAGTATCTGTGTTACAGCTGTGAAAAAGTGCTGAAATCTTTAATCTGTGGTGACAGGTGTGAAACTGTGGTGACAGCTATGTTATCTGTTGTGAAGCGGTGAAACTGTGCTGAAATAAAAAAAAAAAGCTGTTAACCCGTGGTGATGCCGAGTTATCTGTTGTGATTGCGAGTTTTCCGTTGTGACAGTTATAAAACTATACTGAAGACTAAATAACCTATGGTGATATCTGTCAAACAGCGGTGATGGCAATTTAATCTATGGTGACAGCTATTAAACGATGCAGAATTATAAATAACCTGTGGTGAAAGCTGTGAAACTGTGGTGCTAGTCACGTAGCATGTGGTGGCAGCTGAATTTAAAAACACCAACCGGAAATATGTTCTATAAAAGAGTTATCCTTTGGAAGCAAGGAATAAACAACAGATCCTAAAAGCATGGAGTGCACAAGTTTTCTGGCCCAGAACAGCTAGTTTCGGCCAATTAGGCCTCATCAGTTGCCCTGAAATATTTTAAAAATTCCACCAATGAACCCGAAGGACAAGAAAATATAAACTTCATTGTGACGAAAGGCGGGGAGACAGTTTACGGCCGCCACACACACCATTAACGCCAGCTATAGTCACAGCAAATATGTTCTATAAAAGGCTTATCATTTGGAAGCAAAGAATATACAACAGAGCCTAAAAGCATGGAATGAACAAGTCCGTGGTGATTGATGGCAAACCGTGGGGATAGCCACTTAACCTGTGGTGACAGCTGTGAAACAGTGCTGAAATCTGAATAACCTGTGGAGATACCTGCCAAAGTTTGGTGATAGCCAAGTATCTGTGTGACAGCTGTGACAATGTACTGAAATCTGTATAATTTGTGGTGACAGCTGTGAAACTATGTTGACAGCTGTGTTATCTGTTGTAAAACTGTGCTGAAATCAAAATAACACATCGAGAAAGCTGTGATACCGAGTTTCCTGTTGTGATGCTGAGTTGCCTGTTGTGACAGCTATAAAACTATACTGAAAACTAAATAACCTGTGGTGATATCTGTGAAACAGCGGTGATGGCCATTCAACCTATGGTGACAGCTGTGAAATGAGGCAGAGTTATGAGTACCTGTGGTGATAGCTATGATAGTGGGTGTTAGTTACGTAGCTTGTGGTGACAGCTGTGAAATTGCTGAATTCAAATAGCCTACTTCGAAATATATTCTATAAAGGAGTTATCCTTTGGAAACAAGGCATAAACAACAGATCAGAAAAGCATGGAGTGCACAAGTTTTCTGGACCAGAGCAGCTGGTTTCGGCCAATTCAGCCTCATCATTGGCCCTGAAATATTTTAAAAATTCCACAATAAACCAATGATCCCGAAGGACAAGAAATTATAGACAACATTATGACGAAAGGCGGAGAGGCATTTCCCGGCAGCCAAAGACTCCCTTAACGCCAGCTATAGTCACAGCAAATATGTTCTATGAAAGGTTTGCATGGAGTGCACAAGTTTTCTGGACCAGAGCAGCTGGTTTCGGCCAATTCAGCCTCATCATTGGCCCTGAAATATTTTAAAAATTCAACAATAAACCAATGATCCCGAAGGACAAGAAATTATAGACATCATTATGACGAAAGGCGGGAGACATTTTACGGCAGCGAAAGACTTCAACCTGTGGTGACAGCTATGAAACTGTGCTGAAATCGGAATAACCTGTGTTGATACCTGCGAAAGTTTGTTGATAACCAAGTATCTGTGTGACAGCTGTGGAAATGTACTGAAATCTGTATAATTTGTGGTGACAGCTATGAAACTGTGGTGGAAGCTATGTTATCTGATGTGAAGCTGTAAAACTGTGTTGAAATCAAAATAACATAATGAGAAAGCTGCGAAACTGTGGTGATGCCGATTTACCTGTTGTGATGCCGAGTTGTCTGTTGTGACAGCTATAAAACTATACTGAAAACTAAATGACCTGGGGTGATATCTGTGAAACAGCGATGATGGCCATTTAAACTATGGTGACAGCTATGAATTGATGCTGAATTATAAATAACCTGTGATGATAGCTTTGAAACAGTGGTGCTAGTCACGCAGCCTGTGGTGACAGCAGTGAAACTGCTGGATTCAAAATAACTTACTTTAAAATATGTTCCATGAAAGAGTTATCGTTTGGAAGCAAGGAATAAAGAACAGATCCGTAAAGCATGGAGTGTACAAGTTTTCTGGGCAAGAGCAGCTAGTTTCGGCCAAATAGGTCTCATCAGTGGCCCTGCAATATTTTCAAAATTCCAGCAATGATCCCGAAGGACAAGAAAATTTAAACTACATTGAGACGAAAGGCGGGGAGACAGTTTACGGCCGCCACACACTCCATTAACGCCAGCTATAGTCACAGCAAATACGTTCTATGAAAGGCTTATCATTTGGAAGCAGGGAATATTCAACAGAGCCTAAAAGCATGGAATGTACAAGTCCGTGGTGATCGATGGCAGACTTTGGGGATAGCCACTTAACCTGTGGTGACAGCTGTGAAACTGTGCTGAAATCTGAATAACCTGTGGTGATACCTGCCAAAGATTGGTGATGGCCAAGTATCTGTGTGACAGCTGTGAAAATGTACTGAAATCTGCATAAAATTGTGGTGACAGCTGTGAAACTGTGGTGACAGCTATGTTATCTGATGTGAAGCTGTAAAACTGTGTTGACAGCTATGTTATCTGTTGTGAAGCTGTAAAACTGTGCTGAAATCTGTATAATTTGTGGTGATAGCTGTGAAACAATGTTGACAGCTATGTTATCTGTTGTGAAGCTGTAAAACTGTGCTGAAATCAAAATAACACATTGAGAAAGCTCTGATGCCGAGTTTCCTGTTGTGATGCTGAGTTGTCTGTTGTGACAGCTATAAAACTATACTCAAAACTAAATAACCTGTGGTGATATCTGTGAATAAGCGGTGATGACCATTTAACCTATGGTGGCAGCTGTCAAATGAGGCAGAATTATGAATATCTGTGGTGATAGCTATGATAGTGGGTGTTAGTTACGTAGCTTGTGGTGACAGCTGTGAAACTGCTGAATTCAAATAGCCTACTGTGAAATATGTTCTATAAAGGAGTTATCCTTTGGAAGCAAGGCATAAACAACAGATCAGAAAAGCATGGAGTGCACAAGTTTTCTGGACCAGAGCAGCTGGTTTCGGCCAATTCAGCCTCATCATTGACCCTGAAATATTTTGAAAACTCCAAAATAAACCAATGATCGCGAAGGACAAGAAATTATTGACAACATAATGACGAAAGGCGAAGAGACATTTTACGGCAGCCAAAGACTCCCTTAACGCCAGCTATATTCACATCAGATATGTTCTATGAAAGGTTTATCGTTTGTAAGCAAGGAATATACAACAGAGCCTAAAAGCATGGCATGTACAAGTCCGTGGTGATTGATGGCAAACTGTGGTGATAGCCACTTAACCTGTGGTGACAGCTGTGAAACTGTGCCGAAATCGGAATAACCTGTGGTGATACCTGCGAAAGTTTGGTGATAGCCAAGTATCTGTGTGACAGCTGTGGAAATGTACTGAAATCTGTATAATTTTGTGATGACAGCTATGAAACTGTGGTGGAAGCTATGTTATCTGATGTGAAGCTGTAAAACTGTGTTGAAATCAAAATAACATATTGAGAAAGCTGTGAAACCGTGGTGATGCCGATTTACCTATTGTGATGCAAAGTTGTCTGTTGTGACAGCTATAAAAATATACTGAAAACTAAATGACCTGTGGTGATATCTGTGAAACAGCGATGATGGCCATTTAACCTATGATGACAGCTATGAAGCGATGCTGAATTATAAATAACCTGTGATGATAGCTGTGAAATAGTGGTGCTAGTCACGTAGCTTGTGGTGACAGCAGTGAAACTGCTGAATTCAAAATAAGTTACTGTGAAATATGTTCCATAAAAGAGTTATTCTTTGGAAGCAAGGAATAAACACTAATCCGTGAAGCATGGAATGCACAAGTTTTCTGGGCCAGAGCAGCTAGTTTCGGGCAAATAGGTCTCATCAGTGGCACTGAAATATTTTAAAAATTCCACCAATGATCCCGAAGGACAAGCAAATAGAAACTACATTTTGACGAAAGGCGGGGAGAAAGTGTACGGCCGCCACACACTCCATTAACGCCAGCTATAGTCACAGCAAATATGCTCTATGAAAGGCTTATCATTTGGAAGCAAGGAATATACAACAGAGCCTAAAAGCATGGAATGTACAGGTCCGTGGTGATTGATGGCACACTGTGGGGATAGCCACTTAACCTGTGGTGACAGCTGTGAAACTGTGCTGAAATCTGAATAACCTGTGGTGATACCTGCCAAAGTTTGGTGATAGCCAAGTATCTGTGTGACAGCTGTGAAAATGTACTAAAAGCTGTATACTTTGTGGAGACAGCTGTGAAACTGTGGTGACAGCTATGTTATCTGATGTGAAGCTGTAAAACTGTGTTGAAATCAAACTAACATATTGAGAAAGCTGTGAAACTGTGGTGATGCCGATTTACCTGTTGTGATGCCGAGTTGTCTGCTGTGACAGCTATAAAACTATATTGAAAACTAAATGACCTGGGGTGATATATGTGAAACAGCGATGATGGCCATTTAACCTATGGTGACAGCTATGAAGCGATGCTGAATTATAAATAACCTGTGATGATAGCTGTGAAAAAGTGGTGCTAGTTACATAGCCTGTGGTGACAGCAGTGAAACTGCTGAATTCAAAATAACTTACTGTGATATATGTTCCATAAAAGAGTTATTCTTTGGAAGCAAGGAATAAACAACAGATCCGTAAAGCATGGAGTGCACAAGTTTTCTGGGCCAGAGCAGCTAGTTTCGGCCAAATAGGTCTCATCAGTGGCCCTGAAATATTTTCAAAATACCATCAATGATCCCGAAGGACAAGAAAATATAAACTACATTGTGACGAAAGGCGGCGAGACAGTTTACGGCCGCCACACACTCCATTAACGCCAGCTATAGTCACAGCAAATATGTTCTGTGAAAGGCTTATCATTTGGAAGCAAGGAATATACAACGGAGCTGAAAGCATGGAGTGTACAAGTTTTCTTGGGCAAAACTAACTAGTTTCGTCCAATGAGCCTCATCATGATCCTTATATAGTAAAACAAACAGTGAAACTGTTGCGATGGCCAGGCAACCAGTGGTGACAGCTGTGACTTGTGCTAAAATCTAAATAACCTTGGCGACAGCTGTGAAACTGCACTGAAATCTAAAAGCCTGTAGTAATTGATGGCAAACTGTGGTGATAACCACATAACCTGTGGTGACAGATCAAACTGTGATGAAATCGGAATAACCTGTGGCGATACCTGCGAAAGTTTGGTGATAGCCAAGTATCTGTGTGACAGCTGTGAAAATCTACTGAAATCTGTATAATTTATGGTGACAGCTGTGAAACTGTGATGACAACTATGTAATTTATTGTGAAACTGTGCTGAAATTAAAATAACTTATTGTGAAAGCTGTGAAACTCTTGTGATGCCGAGTTGCCTGTTGTGACTGCGAGTTTTCTGTTGTGACAGCTATAAAACTATACTTAAGACTAAATAACCTGTGGTGATATCTGTGAAACATCGGTGATGGCAATTTGACCTATGGTGGCAGATATGAAACGATGCTGTGAAACTGTGGTGACAGCTATGTTATTTGTTGTGAAGCTGTGAAACTGTGCTGAAATCAAAATAACATATTGAGAAAGCTGTGAAACTGTGGTGATGCCGAGTTACCTGTTGTGATGCCGAGTTGTCTTTCGTGACAGCTATAAAACTATACTGAAAACTAAATGACCTGTGGTGATATCTATGAAACAGCGATGATGGCTATTTACTCTATGGTGACAGCTGTGAAACAGCGCTAAACTTTAAATTACCAGTGGTGATAACTGTGAAACTGTGGTGATAGTCACGTACCCTGACAGCTGTGAAACTGCTGAATTCAAAATAGTATGTTCTATAAGAGTTATCCTTTGGTAGCAAGGAATTAATAATAGATCCGAAAAGCTTTGAGTACAAACGTTTACTGTGCCAAAGCAGCTAGTTTTTGTCAATAAGGCCTGAATTTATTTTCAAAATTCCACAAGAAACCAATGATCCCGAAGGACAAGAAAATATAAACTACATTATGACGAAAGGCGGGGAGACAATTTACGGCCGCCACACATTCCCTTAACGCCAACTATAGTCACATTAGAACTGAAAAGCATGGAGTGTACACGTGTTGGCTGAACTTTCTAGTTTCGACCAATTATCATATCAGGACTCAGAAATATTATATAACAACTGTGATACTGGCGATGGTCACGTAACCCCTGGTGACAGCTGTGATCTGTGCTAAATAACCTGGCGCAAGGGTTGTGAAACTCTACAGAAATTTAAATAACCTGTGGTGATAGATGGGTAATTGTGGTTATAGCTCTACAGCTGGTGCGATAGCCACGTAATATGTGGTGACAGCTGGACCACATAACCTGTGGTAACAGATGTGAAATTGTGCTGAATTCTGAATAACCTGGGGTTATACCTGCGAAACTGTGGTGATAACCACATAACCTGTGGTGACAGATGTGAAACTGTGATGAAATCGGAATAACCTGTGGTGATACCTGCGAAAGTTTGGTGAGAGCCAAGTATCTGTGTGACAGCTGTGAAAATCTACAGAAATCTGTATAATTTATGGTGACAGCTGTGAAACTGTGATGACAACTATGTTATTTATTGTGAAACTGTGCTGAAATTAAAATAACTTATTGTGAAAGCTTGTGATGCCGAGGTGCCTGTTGTGACTGCGAGTTTTCTGTTGTGACAGCTATAAAACTATACTGAAGACTAAATAACCTGTGGTGATATCTGTGAAACATCGGTGATGGCAATTTGACCTTTGGTGGCAGCTATGAAACGATGCTGAATTATAAATAACTTGTGGTGATAGCTGTGAAACTGTGGTGCTAGTCACGTAGCCTATGGTGACGGCTGTGGAACTGTTGAATTCAAAATAACCTACTGTGAAATATGTTCTATAAAAGAGTTATCCTTTGAAAGCAAGGAATAAACAACAAATCCGAAAAGCATGAAGCGCAAAAGGTTACTTGGCCAGAGCAGCTAGTTTCGGCCAATAAGGCCTCATCAGTGGCCCTGAAATATTTTCAAAATTCCACTATAAACCAATGATCCCGAAGGACAAGAAAATATAAAATACATTATGACGAAAGGCGGGGGACATTTTACGACCGCCACACACTCCATTAACGCCTGCTATAGCCACATCAAATATGTTCTATGAAAGGTTTATCATTTGGAAGAGCAAAACAACAGAACTGAAAAGCATGGAAAGTACATGTTTTGGCGAACTTTCTAGTTTCGACCAATTATCGCATCGGGATTCTGAAATATTGTAATAAAAACTGTGGAACTGGCGATGGTCACGTAATCAGTGGTGACAGCTGTGATCTGTGCTAAATAACCTGGCGTTAGAGCTGTGAAACTACTGAAATCTAGATAACCTGTGGTGATAAATGGGAAACTGTGGTTATAGCTCTGCAGCTGGTGTGATAGCCACGTAATCTGCGATGACAGTTGTGAAACTGTGCTGTAATCTCCAAAATATGTGGTGATAGCTGTGAAAATGTGGTGATGACCACGTACCCTGTGATGACAGCTATGGAACTATGCTTGAAACTAAACCTGTGGTGACAGCTGTGAAACTGCAGTGATTATTATGTTGCCTGTGGTGACAGCTGTGAAACTATGCAGTAATCTAAATAGCATGTGGCAAGTGGTACATAATACTAGAGCTGTTAACTCTTCAGCCTGCCATTTCCGGAAAACTGATCTGATTGGTTAGGTTCAAACAGAAAAGTTCAAATATGATCTATAGTTATCATTACAGTGTGGTGAGACTTTAATGTCAGAAGTCATATTTCTGTTAACGATCTTTATCATTTGAAACCGAGATGCAGATGGGCTATGCTTTCTTGAATTTACACAGTCTTTATTCTTGTTGATAGCTAAGGATGTCGTCAAAATTAAAGGAAAAGCTGAAATGTCTTGGCCCAAAAAATACAGCAACAAAAAAAAAACTTAAGGAGTAAAAACATTTTGAAAATTAACTAAAGCAACCGGCCTTATCTGGAACATTGTCCCTACAAGGAACATTTTCCTTTTTCCATTGAGTATTTGTTGAAAGGGATAACTGTCATTGTTTCCCCTGCACTCTTTAGAATCGCCTTCGCGATTATAATGAATATCCAAGTATGGAGAAAAGTATCCTTTAATTAATTATCCTTTAATCGTATAATCAAATACCCTCTTATCTATATCAATGTTTACTTCAAACTGAAGCCGCATCAGGTAAAAACTTACCGCCAGTCCATTAAATAAAATACGATTCATTCCTTGAAAAACAAAACAAAACACATATATATAAATGAAGAACTGACCATTAATTGCGTAACACTAAAGCACTTTTATATAAACTGATCATCAATACATCTCAAATACATTGTCTGATTCACTGGCTGTGATATAAACTCCAGATTACTGGGTAATAAAACACTTTGTGGTTTCAGCATCTGACACTTATGGCCCTTGGCAGAAACTGTTAACTGGCTGCCTTTTAAACAAGCAGATACAAATCCACGGAAACAACTGTCCGTATGTATTTAATAGAGGGGTTTGGTGCTCTCCTCTAATAAGCTCTTCACTGTGGTGATAGCTGTGACACTGTCGCAAAAAAAAAAACATATAATATGTGGCGACAACAGTTGTGAAACTATAGTTATAGCCAAATAAACTTTGAGAGTTGTGAAAGCTGTGAAAGTGTACTGAAATCTATATTATCTATGATGGGAGCTGTGAAACTGTGAGGTGATTACATCTGTGAATCTGTGCTGCAATATAATTTACCTGTGGTGATAGCTGTGACCCTGTCGTAAAAGTCATGTAATCTATGGCGACAACAGCTGTGAAACTATTGTTATAGACAAATAACCTTTGCGAGTGGTGACAGCTGTGAAAGTGTGCTGAAATCAATATTATTTGTGGTGGGAGCTGTGAAACTGTGCTGAAATATAAATTACATGTGGTGAAAGCTGTAAAACTGCCGCGATAGCCACGTAACTGTGGTGACTACCGTGAAGCTGTTCTGAAATCCAAATAACCTGTGATGATGAGGTTAAACTGTGCTGAAATCGAGATAACCTATGGTGATAGCTGTTAAACTGTGGTGATAGCCACGTAACATGCAGTGACAGCTATGAACTGCGCTGAAATTTATAAATAACCCGTGGTAATAGCTGTGAAGCTTTGGCGATATACACATTACCTGTGCACACGTGACAGCTATGAAACTGCTGAAATATATATAATCTGTGGGGAAAGCTGTGGAATTGGTGTGACCGGTGGTGACAGCTGTGAAATTGTGCTGCTAAAACCTATATAATCTGTGCTGCTAAAACCTATATAATCTGTAGTCATAGCTGTTAAACGGTGATGACACCCACGTAACGTGTGATGACAGCTATGAATCTGAGCTAAAAACTCAACAACGTGTGAGGAAAGCTTTGCTCTGTGCTGATTATTGCGTTACCTTTGGTAACAGCTCTGAAACTGTGCTGAAATCTATAAAAGCATTTGGTGTCAGCTGTGAAACTGTGCTGAAATCTTTAAATTCTGTGGTGATATCTGTGAAACTGTGATGATGGCCATGTAACCTGTGATGTCAGCTTTGGAACTGTGCTAAAACCTTAATGAACCGTGGAACTGCAGGGATTACCACATAACCAATGGTGACAGCTGTCAAACTATGATGAAATCTAAATAATATGTAGTGATAGATGTAACACTGTGGTGATACCAACGTAACCTACGTCGACAGCTATGAAACTGTGTCAAATAAACTTATGGACTGCGACATCCATGTAAATGTACTTTATAGAAGTGAAGGCATTGACCAGGAATCGATACAATTAACACACAGCTCCCATTAGAGACACCTAAGGGAAAGAAACACAAACAAATCTATATATTTTGCGGTGATAATTGTGAAACTGTGATGATAGCTGTGAAACTGTGCTAAAATCTAAATTACATGTGGTGATAGCTGTAAAACTGCGCTGATAGCCACATAACCTTTGGTGGCAGCTGTGAAGCTCTGCTGAAATCCATATAACCTGTGGTCATAGCTTCGAATTTGTGGTTATAGCGACGCAACCTATGGTAAAGGTGCAAGTGTAATGAAATTTAAATAACCCCATGGTGACAGCTGCTGTAAAAAGGTGCTGAAACCTAATAAACATGTGGTGATAGTTGTTATACTGTGGCGAAAGCCACGTATGAGACTGTGTTTAAATCTAAATAACCGTGTGATTTTAGCTGTGATATTGGCTTGATAACCATATAACGGGTGGTGAAAGAGCAAAACTGTTGTGATAGCAATATAGCTTCGGGGATAACTGTGAGCTGCTATAATAGCCATGTAATCTGTCGTGAGCGCTGTGATAGTGTCGTTATTTATTACCTATGGTTATAGCCGTGAAACTGTTGTGAAAGTAATATTACACATGTGACCTGTGGTGATAGTCATGGAAACTGTGCTGATTATCAAAATAACCAGCGCTGAAACTGTGTAAATAGCTATATAGCCTATGTTGATATATCGATGTCAGAAACGGTGGCGACACGTTTATAAGCTGCGATCCCTGGTTTATGAGACGAGTAGCAAAACCACTACACTATGTGGAGACACTTATGAAGTCGCGTAATAGATATTTAGTGTATGGTGATAGCAGTGAATATGTTGCGAAAGTCATATAAAATGTGGTTGCATATGAGAAACTGCAGTGATAGTAATATAACATGTAGTGACAGATTAGAAATAATGGTATTTTGAACCTGAGATTGTGCTGTAAAGCTGTAGTGATAACCTTAAACTATGTGGTAACAGTTTTGTAATCGAGTTAATTTCATATTCCCGATGTGACTGCCTTGAAACTGTTATAATAGCCATATATCTTAAGGTGACCGCTGGACATAGTAGTGATAGTAAAGTAAACATGTCGTGTTATAGCCAAATATCTTGTGGTGGCAGCTGTGAAGTAAGTGTTAGTCACATAACCTGTTGTAATAGTTATGTTTCAGTAGTAGTGGCCACATAACTTGTCGTGACAGATTACATATAGCTGCAAAATAGGGGGGGGGGGGTGGGGTTGGGTGAGGCGAAGGTGTTGCATCAACTGGGCGCCAAGTGATATTGGCTTACAGTTAGGCAAGGCTTGCTGGCCTAGCAGCAGTTAAGGATAGAAGGTAACGCTGGTATTTCTTCTATTTCTTCACTTTCATTTATTTAGCGCTGTCTCTGCCCACTCTCATTCATCTCCTCTACTTCTTCTTTCTCTTTTCTCCTTTTTGCTGGGAGACGACACAAAGTGACCCACAAGGGTTGACATGTCAGTAAACCCCAACACAATCAATCAATAGCAGCGAAATTGTAGTGGCATCCACATAGTATGTGGTTATAGCTGTTAAACTGTACATAGGCATATAACCTGTGGTGATAATTGGTAAACTGTGTTGATAACCATAATTCATGAAAAAAAAACAGCTGTAAAACATTCGATAGCCATGTAAAATAGAAGTGGAGGCAATGATCAGGAATCGACACAATCAACCCACAGCTCCCATCAGAGACACCAAAGGGATGGATTAACACGCATGAAACAACAGACCCTAATGGAAACACCAACAGCGGAGAGCCAAAAGGACAGTTACTTTCCCACAAAATGGCCAATAGGCTATCCAAAATAAATAACATAAGCGACACAAACACCCAAAGACAAACCATAGCAAAAATAAACCGCGACAGAAGATCCGCCTTGGAACGGTCAGCGGAAACGAATTCCATTTAGGGGGCTTAAATCAATTTTACGTGGCTACACTCCTCTCCATTACTTCCGTCGCGATTCAGACAAATAATTTGTTCAGTCCGCATGAAGGCCTCCTAACTCATCAGTGCAACATCTCCGTGAACACAAATAATCAAACAAGCACAGAGATGAAACAACGCTGATGACTCGACAGCAAAAAGAAAAGCAACAGTTAGACTCGATTTCACCCTCCAGTAAAAATACTGACCGTTCCAAGGCGATTCTTCTGATGTGGTTTATTATTGTTACAGTATCTTTTTATTTTGGACAGTCATTTTGTGGGAAAGTAATTGTCCTGGTTTTTCCAATTGTGGCGTTTTCATTGTGGTGAATGTTATGATTATGTTTCTTTCTCTTTGGTGTCTTGGATGGGGGCTGTGAGATAATTGTATCGATTCCTGGTGATTGCCTTCACTTCTATTTTGTGGTGACAGCTGTGCAACTGTGGTGATACCCAGCTAACAGTTGTGTTTTATAAACGTTTTCAAAACGTCAGAAGGGACGTCAGGTAACTTTCGCTTGGATATATGCTGCAGCGTTAAACTAAAGATCAATTTTAATGTTTAACCGCCAGCTGTGAAACTGAGGTGATAGCGATATAACCTTTGGTGATAGCTGAGAAATTCAGGTGATAGTTGTGAAACAGAGATGTTTGCTATATAACCTGTTTGGACAGCTGTGAAAATGAGGTGATAGCCGTATGCCCTTTGGTGAAAGGCTGTAAAAGTAAGGTGTATCTATACTTCCTGTGTTGAAAGCTGTTAGACTGGGGTGAAAGCCAAAAGACCTGTTGCGACAACTGCAAGTCTGATGTGATATCCGCACTTCCTGTGATTACAAATGTGAAACTAATGTCATAGCCATATTTCCTATAGTATAACCCAGGTGATAACCATATTATTTGTGGTGACAGCTAAACTGAGGAGAAACAATATAACCTGTTATGATTGCTGTTTAACTCCCGCTATATAATCTGTGGTGAACGCTGTGAAATTCACACGATGGCCATAACACCTGTGGTGACCGCTGTGAAACCGAGGAGATAGCCATACTACCAGTAGGGAAAGCTCTGAAAGCCATACGATAGCCATATTAGCTATGGTGATAGCTGCGAAACTAATGTGAAAGCCATTTTACCTGTTTTACCTGTTTTGTTTGCTGCGAAACCCATGTGATAGCCATACCACCTATGGTGACAGCTGTGAAACTAATATTACTGCTACATAATCTGTGGTGACCACTTTAAAATCTTAGGGGATAGCCATATTACCCGTGGTGATATCTATAAAACGGATGTGATAGCTATACTACCTGTGGTTATAGATGAGAAACTCACGTTATAGCCTTATTATCTGAGGATTATTTATTTATCGTGCTAACAGATTTGAAAGTGAAGTGATTGTCATGTCATATGTGCTGTTAGCTGTGAGACTCGGGTGATGGATAGAAGCCTCCGTGGTGTAGTGGTTACGATAGTCGCCTTGTAAACCAGGGATCGCAGGATCGATCCCGGGCTTCTCCAGACTTTCGGATGTGTCTTAAACCGAGGTCTCGTCTCCGTATGACCTTAGCTTTGGTGGGATGTATAACTCAAACACCCACTCACTCAGTTGATGGACATTCTACCTGTTGCGATAATGGAGATACAAAGGTCACTGCTATATAACATTGATGACAGCTGTGAAACCGATGTGATAGCTAAACTTCCTATGGTGATAGCTGTGACACCGAGGTGATAGCATCTTACCTGCGGTGATAAAGTAAAACTCAGATTGTAGTCATATTACCAATGTTGAAAGCCGTGAAACGATGCGATAGCCATTCTACATTTGGTGATAAATGTAATGTTGAGGTGATAGCTGTGAAACTCAAGTGATAGCCATACTACCTCTGGTGAAAAATGTGAAACACAGGTGATTTCTATTCTGTCTCTGGCGATAGCTGTGAAACTGAGGTGATAGACATATTTCTGTGGTGACAGCTGTAACTCTGATGTAAAATCCAGCTGTGAAACTAATGTGATAGCTTTATTCCCTGTGGTGGTAGCTGTGAAACCCAGGTGATAACCATTCTGCAGGTGGTGACAATTTTGAAACACAGGTGAATGCTATATTACATGTGGTGAAAGCTGTTTTCCTGTGGTGATAGCTGTGAATACGAGGTGATAGCATATCACCCGAGGTGACAACTGTAAATGTCAGATTATAGCAAGATTACCTGTGGTGACGTCTGTGAAACTGAGGCTATAGCCATACTACCTGTGGTAATAAGTGTGATGCTGAAGTGATAGCTGTGAAACTCAAGTAATAGCCATACTACCGCTGGTGACAATGATGAAACACAGGTGATTGCTATATTACCTATGGACGACAGATGTGAAACACAGATGATAGCTATATATCTTATAGTAACATCTGTAAGTCTGATGTCATATGTATACCATCTTTGGTGACAGCTGAGAAAGTAATGTGATAGCCATATTACCTGTGAATATCAAACTATCAATTAAGAAAGCTGAGAAACTCAGCTAAAAATGATGTTATCTGTGGTAGAAGCTGTAAAACTAAGGCGACAGCCATGTTACCTGATTTGATTGCTGTGAAAATCATGTGATAGCCATACTACCTATATTGCCAGCTGTGAAACTGAGGTGATTGTTATATAACCTGTGATGACAGCTGTGCACCTCAGGTGGCAGCCATATTACCTGTAGTGATAGCTGTGACTACCTCTGGTGACAGCTGTAAATAAGAGGTGTTTACTGTATTACCTTTCTTTTACGACAGTTGTGAAAACTGAGATGATAGGTTTTGTGTGTGAAACTGGGGTGACAGCAAAGTAGAAGTAAAACAAAGATCAGGAATCGATACAATTAACTTACTCCACCCATCAAAGACACCAAAGGGAAAGAAACACAAACATTAAGCGACCAGACCATAATGGAAACCTAAACAAAGGAAGGCCATAAGGACAGTTACTTTCCCACAAAATGGCCATATGGGCATCCAAAATAAAAAGACACAAGTGATACACACAGTAAGTAACAAACAACAACATAAATAAATCGCCACAGAAGAACCGCCTTGGAACGGTCAGTGGAAAGATTTCCACTGGGGGCTTAAATCGATTTTAAGTGGCCACAATCCTCGCCCTTACTTCCGTCGCGATTTAGACAAATAATTTGTTCAGTCCGCATGAAGCCTCCTAACTAATCAGTGCAACATCTCCGTGAACACAAATAATCAAAGAAACACAGAGGTGAGACAACGGTGAGGACTAGGCAGCAAGAAACCACTGAAATGCTGGAGCAAAAGAAAACCAACAATTATACTTCGATGGGCCCGACCAGAGACAGAGCATCAGGCACCAACCAACATTACCTTGAATTAGATCTCTCTAACTCTCAATAAGCCTTTACGTTGGAACCGTCATAGAATCTGAGGCCTGATCCACCGGCGTGCCATTAAAGAGGGAAGCAAAGTTGCCAACCGTGATTGGGTTAACTACCATGCATGCAGTCTGTCGTATAATATCCATGTTGTACCCAATCTTTTCATATCGAAGAATGATTTTACGAAATTGGGTGCTAAATACTATCTTTAGCGACAGCTGTAAAAATTTAAAAGAAAGACCCAGGGAGCGCCACAGTCACAAGACACAGCCCACTCACGACAGGAAGAGGAAACATACACAAAACAAGAAAAAATACGAGTGTTTATGAAACGGAACAATCAGCCCTCTCTTCCCCACAGGGGGTGATCAGACCATTAGAAAACACTAAACAACAACTCACAACAAATTCGCATATTGCGATGATAGCCATGCTACCCGTGGTGATAGCCATATTACCTGTGGTGATAGCTATAAAATGTAGGTGAAAAACTGTGGTGACAGCTGTCAAATTAAGGTGATAGCCATAATACCTTTGGAGATAGTTGTGAAATTCAGGTAATAGACTGTGAAACTTAGTTGATAGCTTTATTACATATTTGGGCAACTATTACTCAAGTAATGGCCATATTAACTGTGGCGATAACTGTGAAACTAAGGGGATAGCCATACTAACTCTGCAAACAGCTGTGAAACAGAGGTGACAGCTGTACTACCGGTGGTGACAAGCCGAAGCGATAGGCATATTACCTATAATGATAGTTGTGGAATTCAGATGATAGTTATACTAAGCATAGTGAAACTCAGGCGAAATATGTGAAGCTGAGGTGACAGCCATATTACCTGTGGTGGTAGCTGTAAAATTGAGGTTACAGCCACATTACCATCTGTGATAGCAATGAAGCCACGTGATAACCATACTAGTTGTAGCGACAGTTGTAAAACAGATGTTATTTCTGCATTACCTCTTGTGACAGCTGTCAGCCGATGTCATAACCGTTTTACTTGTGATTATAGCTGTGAAATTCAAGTCATAGTCATATTTCTTGTTGTGAAGCTCAAGTGATAGCCATATTTCCTGAGGTGACAGCTGTGAAATGGAGGTGATAGCCATATTACATGCATTTATAGCTATGGAACCCAGTTGATAGCAATATAACCTGAGGGGATATCGTTGTTACCTGTAGGAATACATCTGAAACTCGGGTGATAACCATACTAACAGTTTGACAATTATGTATCATAGTTGACTGCTATACTATCTGTGGTAACGACTGTCAAACTAAGGTGATAGCAATCTAACTTTTGTGAAGGAAAGCTGAGAAAGTCAGGTGATAGCCATATTACTTGTTGTGATAGCTGTGAAACTAAAATGATAGCCATACTACCTATAGTTAAACGATTGCTATATAATATATGGTGACAGCTGTGAAACTGAGGTGATGGCGATATTACCTTTGGCGATGGCTGTTTAACTCTGGTGATAACCATACTACTCAGGTGATGGCCATATAGCCTGTAGTGATAGCTGTCAAGCTAAGGGGATAGCCAAACAAGCTATGGGAATAGCTGTGAAACAGACTTGATTGCTGTATTACCTGTGGCAGCTGTCAAGCCGAGGTGACAGGCATATTACAGATGATAGTCATACTGCTTCTTGTGAAACTCAGGTGATAACCATATGACCTGAGGTGTAAAATGCGAAACTGAGGTGACAGCCATATTAACTGTAGTGGTAGCTGTAAAACTGAGTTTATAGCCATATTACCGGCGGTAATGCGTCTGACTGGTGATCAGAAGTACGCGGATTCAATACTTGCCGGGGTTGGCAGTATTGTTTCGTGGAGATTGATCATTATATCGTTTCTATCATCATTCTTTCCCTTCCGCTGATTCAAGAAGGGCAGTTGTCAGTTTATGGCGAAAGAATGTACACTGTACTGGTCAACCACTTATGTACAAGACAGCCCAGGAAACGTGTGGATAGGTAAACTGACAGGCTCAAAAATTACATAGTGTTGACTGGGCCATTAAACTGCAATCAATGAAAACAAAAACCTGTGAACTCATGTGATAGCATTACTACCTGTGGTGACAGCTGGGAAAACATGGCGTTAACCGTACGAGTTTTAGTGACTGTTGTGAAACAGAGGTGATTGTTGTATAACATGTTGTGACAGCTGTCAACCAAGATAACAGCCGTATTATCTGTAATGATAGCTCTGAAATTCAGGTGATTATGTTTGTGGGAAGCTCAGATGATAGCTATACTTCCTGTGGTGACAGCTGTGAAATGGAGGTGATATCCATATTAGCTCTGGTGATAGCTGTGAAACTCAGTTGACAGCAATATAACCTGTGGTTACAGCTGTCAAACTAAGGTGACAGCCATGTTACCTGTAGTGATAGCTCTGAAACTCAGGTGATAAACCATTCTACCTGTTGTGACAAGTGTGAAACAAAGTGGATTGCTGTATTACTTGTGGTGACAGCTGTCAGTCTGAGGTGATAGCGATATGATCTTTGGTGATAGATGTAAAAGTCAGGTGATAACCATACTACCTGCTGTGAAGGAACGCTGAGATATTCAGATGATACCATATTACTTGTGGTGATAGCTGGGAAACTAAGGTGACAGCCATACTACCATACATGGTAAAATGATTGCTATATATTATGTTATGACAGCTGTGAAATTGATGTGATAGCCATATTACCTGTGGTGATGTGATGATAGCTAAGAAACTGAGGTAATGGCGATATTACCTGCTGAAAGCTGTGAAACTCTGGTGATAACCAAACTACCTGTTCTGACATTTGTGAAACGGAGGTCATTGCTTAATAACCTGAGGTGACAGTTGTGAAACTGAGGTGTTTGTCATACGACCTTTGGTGATAGCTGTGAAACAGGGTTTAAAACTAGAGGTGAAGACAGTGATCAGGAATGGATTCAATTACCCCTAATCTCCTAACAGAGACAACAATGGGAAATAATTCGAAATTGAAATAACTAAATCCTAATGAAAACACCACAAGCGGAAAGCCAAAAGGACTTTTACTTTCACACAAAAATGGCCAAACAGCGATCGAAAATAAAAAGACATAAGCAATACATACATGCAAAGACGCACAGTAACAATAATAAACCACAACACAAGAACCGCCTTGGAATGGTCAGCAAAAAGTATTCAACTCAGGGGCTTAAATCGATTTTACATGGCCTCAGTCCTCGTCCTTGGTTCTTTTATGGTTTAGACAAATAATTGTTAAAGTCCGCATAAAGTCACATCACTTGTGTTGACAGCTGTAAAACTGGAAACTCAGGAGATAGTCATATTACCCGTGGCGATATCTATAAGACTAATTTGAAAGCCTTACCCCGGAGTCTAACTGTTGGTTTTCTTTTGCTCCGGCATTTCATTGGTTTAATGCTTTCGAGTCCTCACCGTTGTTTCATCTCTATGGTTGTTTGAGCTTTTGTGTTCACAGAGATGTTGCACTGATGAGTTAGGAGGCCTTCATGCGGACTGAACAAATTATTTGTCTAAATCGCGACGGAAAGGCGAGTATTGTGACCACGTAAAATCGATTTAAGCCCCCCCCCCCCCCCCCCCACACACACACACCCAAGTGAAATTCGTTTCCACTGACCTTTCCAATACGGTTCTTCTGTCGCGGTTTATTTTTGTTATGATTTGTTTTGGGTGTTTGCGTCGCTCATATTATTTTATTTTGGATAGCCTATTGGCCATTTTGTGGGAAAGTATCTGTCCTTTTGGCTTTCCGCTGTTGATGTTTCCATTGGGGTCTGTTGTTACATGTTTGTGTTTTTTTCTCTTTGGTGTCTCTGATGGGAGCTGTGGGTTATTTGTATCGATTCCTGATCATTGCCTCCACTTCTGTTTTATTACCTGGACTGACAGCTGTGAAACTGAGGTGATAGCCATATTATATATAGTGGCAACTGTTATTCAGGTGTGGCCATATATAGCCTGCGGTGATAGAGGTGAGTGCTGCATTACCTGTGGTGACAGCTGCTAAACCGAGGTGATATGTATATTACCTATAATGGCATGTGTAAAAATCAGATGATAGTCATACTACTTCTTGTGAAATACAGGTGATAGCCATATTGCCTGAGGTGAAAGATATGAAACTGAGGTGGCAGCCATATTACCTGTGGTGGTAGCTGTTAAAAGTAGAAGTAAAACAAAGATCAGGAATTGATACAATTAACTTACTCCACCCATAAAAGACACCAAAAGGAAAGAAATACAAACATTAAGCGACAAGACCATAATGGAAACCTAAACAAAGGAAGGCCATAAGGACAGTTACTTTCCCACAAAATGGCCATATGGCTATCCAAATTAAAAAGACAAAAGTGATACACACAGTAAGTAACAAACAACAACATAAATAAATCGCCACAGAAGAGCCGCCTTGGAACAGTCAGTGGAAGATTTCCACTGGGGGGCTTAAATCGATTTTACGTGGCCACAATCCTCGCCCTTACTTCCGTCGCGATTTAGACAAATAATTTGTTCAGTCCGCATGAAGGCCTCCTAACTCATCAGTGCAACATCTCCGTGAACACAAAAATCAAAGAACCACAGAGGTGAGACAACGGTGAGGACTCGACAGCAAGAAAACACTGAAATGCTGGAGCAAAAGAAAACCAACAGTTAGACTCCGATGGGCCCGACCAGAGACATAGACAGCCATATTACCTGCTCAGATGATAGCCTTACTACCTGTGGTGACAGCTGAGAAACTCAGGTGATATCCATACTCAATTTAGTAATAGCTATGAAACAGAGGCGATTGCTGTAAAATACAGGCAAGAACCGTATTACCTGCGATGATAGCTGTGAAAATCAGGTGATAGTCATATTTCTTGTTGTGAAGCTCAGGCGACAGCTATATTTCCTGAGATGACCGCTATGAAACGGAGGTGATAGCCATATTACCAAAGGTGATAGCTGTGAAACTCTGTTGAAAACAATATAAACTGTGGTGACAGCTGTCAAACTGAGGTGATAGCCATGTTACCTGCAGTGATAGCTTTGAAACTCGTCCGATAATCATACTGCCTGTTGTGACAATTGTGAAGCATAGTTGATTAGTATAATTATTACCTATGGTGACAGATGTAAACCTGAGGTGATAGCGAAATAACCTTTGGTGATATATGTGAATTTTCTGGTGATAGCCATATTACCTGCTGTGAAGGAAAGCTGAGAATGTCGGGTCTTAGCCATATTGTGGTGATAGCTGTGAAACTAAGGTGATAATCATAATACCTATAGTGACAGCGGTGAAACTGAAGTGATTGCTATAATATATGTGGTGACAGCTGTGAAACTGAGGTGATAGCCATATTAACTGCGGTGTTGTGGTGGTAGCTGAAAAATTCGGGTGATACCAATGTTGACTTTGTTGATAGTTGTTAAACTCCTTTAACCATACTACTTATTGTGACTTTTGTGAGACAGAGGTCATTGATTAACAACCCGTGGTGACAGTTGTAAAACTGAAGAGTTAGCCATACTACCTGTGGTGATCGCAGTGAAACTTAGGTGATCGCCATATTACCTGTGGTGATATCTGTGAGAATAAGTTCAAAGCCATACAAGCCAAAATATTAATGGTGAAAGGTGTGTGCGGCATCAGTTGTGATAGCCATTCTACCTGGCAATTCAACCTGTGGTGACATGCGTATAACTCAGGTAACAGCCTCATCACCTGTGGTGATAGCTGTGAAACTTACCCGTGTAGACATATATGACCCAGTTGACAGTCGTTCTTCCTCTGATGATAGCTGTGCTACTAAGATGACAGCCATATTAACTGTGGTGATAGCTAAGATTTGTTTGTCAATAGATTTTACTTCCCAGGCAATACCATTTTGGATATTTGGAGGTTGCTTTAGATTTTGAGGGACTTTTACCCGACACTGAGATAAACTGACATCTCAAGGCCTACCACCCAAAGAAACCGCAAGGGTTTAACCAAGAGGACCATGATGGTCCTATATCGCTCACATGAGCTAAGAGATTAACATGTAGGCCCCAGGGCGGTGCAATATTTTTTGGACCCAGGTCTATATTTTGAACAACCTAAGCAGAGGTCCACTGAGTGAAGCTAAACATCGAATATAAAAGGCAAGGCCTTCTGGTTTTGGACAATAAGATTATTCAAAAGTTTTCTCTTTATAAGTCTATGTAAAACCAGTGGACCCAAGGGCGGGGCCATTTTTGGCCCCCATGCTATGATTGGAACGATCATGGTAGAGGTCCATTAGATGAAGCTTCAAACCAAATTTCAAAGACCTGGGCCTTCTGGTTTCAAACGAGAAGATTTTTAAAGGTTTTCCCTCTACTAGCCTATGTAAAATCAGTGGGCCCCGGCGCGGGAGCATTTTTGGCCACAGGGCTATAATTTGAACAATCTTGGAAGAGGTCCACTAAATGACGCTTCATATCAAGTATCAAAAGACCTGAGCTTTCTGGTCTCAGACAATAAGACTTGTAAAGGTTTTCCCAATATAAGCTTATGTAAAACCAGTGAACACCAGCGCGAGGGCATTTTTAGCCCCAGGGCTATAATTTGAACAATCGTGGTAGAGGTTTACTAGATGAAGCTGCATACTTAATATCAAAGACCTGGACCAGCTGGTTTCACAGAAGAAGATTTTTATATGTTTTCCCAATATTAGCCTATGTAAAACCAGTGGGCCCCGGAATGGGTGCATGATTGACCCCAGGGTATTAATTTGAACAATCTTGGTAGAGATTCACTAGATGAAGCTTCATACCAAATATCAAAGACCTGGGCCTTCTGGTTTCAGACAGGAAGATTTTTAAAGGTTTTCCCTTATAAGCCCAGGTAAAACAAGTGGGTCTCGGTGCAGGGGCATTATTTGCCCCAGGGCTATAATTTGAACAATCTTGGTATAGTTCCATTTGATGAAGCTTCATACCAAATATCAAAGACCTGGGCCTTCTGGTTTCAGAGAAGAAGATTTTTTAAAGGTTTTCCCTATATAAGCCTATGTAAAACCAGTTGGCCACGGGGCAGGGTCGTTTTTGGCCCCAGGGCTATAATTTGAACAATCTAGGTAGAGGTCCACTAGATGGAGCTTCATACCAAATATCAAAGACCTGGGCCTTCTGATTTCAGAGAAGAAGATTTTTAAAATTTTCCCTATATAAGCATATGTAAAACCAGTGGGCCCCGGCGCGGGGGGGGGGGCGTTTTTGGCCACAGGGCTATAATTTGAACAATTTTTGGTAGAGGTTCACTAGATGAAGCTTCATACTAAATATCAAAGACCTGGACCTTCAAGTTTCAGACAAGAAGATTTTTATATGTTTTCCCTATATATGTCTATGTGAAACGAGTGGGCCCCGATGCGGGGGCGTTTTTGGCCCCAGGGCTATAATTTGAACAATCTTGGCAGAGGTTCACTAGATGAAGCTTCATACCAAATATCAAAGACCTCGGCCTTCTGTATTCAGACAAAAAGATTTTATATGTTTTCCCTATATCAGCCTATATAAAACCAGTGGGCCCTGGCGCGGGGGAGGGGGCGTTTTTGGCCCCAGGGCTATAATTTGAACAATCTTGGTAGAGGTTCAGTACCTGGGCCTTCTGGTTTCAGACAAGAAGATTTTTATATTATATGTTTTCCCTATATCAGCCTTTATAAAACAAGTGTGCCCCGAGGCGGGGCCATTTTTGGCCCCAGGGCTATAATTTGAACAATCTTGGTAGAGGTCCACTAGATGAAACTTCATACCAAATATCAAAGACGCGGCTTTTGGATTTCAGATAAGAAGATTTTTAAAGGTTTTCCTTATATAAGCCTATGTAAAAACAGTGGGCCACGGCATGGAGACATTTTGGCCCCAGTGCTATAATTTGAACAATCTTGGTAGAGGTCCACTAGATGAAACTTCATACCAAATATCAAAGACCTATGCCTTCTGGTTTCAGAGTAGAAGATTTTTAAAGATTTTTTTCTTATTTTCCCCTTTTCGTTGCCATGGCAACCAGAGTTAAGCATGGAATTGAATTCTTTGAACAAATTAGAGAGAGGACCACATATGGATCTTTTCTGCCAAGTTTTGTCAGAATCTGTTCAGTGGTTAAGGAGGAGATGATGTTTAAAGAAATTGTAAACGGACGGACGGACGACGACGCCGACGGACGGTGAATGATCACAATAGCTCACCCTGAGCCTTTGGCTCAGGTGAACTAAAAACGGTTCGTCTCGCACCACATTATCCTGGGAAGGCTTATTTCTTATAAGCTGTAAGCCGTAATCGTATCGATTCCTGATCATTGCCTTCAGTACGATTTTATTAACATTTCTAACACGTTTACAGACGTCATTTTATTGTGCGAATATTTTGGCAATGCATTTAACAAACGTTTCTCTGCTAATTTCATCAATGTTATTTTTGATGCTTTAATCAGTATGTTAATGACATTGTAAAACATTGGTAAATGTATAAGCTCTTCAATTCAGTACTTCTGTCAATGGGACCCATTATAACACACATCTTACACTGCTTTCTGTCAGTTGTTCTTCATCTATTGAAGTTTGTGGCACTTTTCCTATTTCTGGTTCAAATTTAGATTGTTAGTGCTCATTAGAACAGACTGTTCGAGGCAATTTTAATGAGTATATACGTCTATGCTGTGGGTAAGAATATGGTAAAAATGAATACCCTTGCCAACCCCTACTTTCATATGTATGAAGTGGGGTCTAAATGGGTATGTATTTCCCGGACTTGTTAATTTGTTTTAACAGTATAGGCATAATTTATTTCAACAGCAGCTTTGTGTCCATAAAGTATCCCAGTGGCTCAATTGAATGCGCAAGCTCGAGGGATTGATCATCTCTAGACTGAGGATGTTTCTTGCGAGTGAGAATGATTACGGATTATATTCTATGGTATTTCGCCCTCTTCTGCTTGTCCGTTTCTAAAAGCTGAATGCGCACTATACTTGCACTGGTTATCAGCATATTGGTAATCTATTTACATTTTTTTTTCTTATGAGTCCTGTGAACTCGCTATGTCCCAATTCTATAAGAAAGTTCCACTGCAAAATTATTTGTACAAAACACAGTTTAAACCCCCAGTGGAATTCGTTTCGCTGACCGTTCCAAGGCGGTTCTTCTGTCGCGGTTTATTTTATTTTTTTTTTGGCTTGTCTTTGAGTATTTGTGTCGCTTATATTGTTTTATTTTGGATAGCCAATTGGCCATTCTGTGTTAATTGATATTTCAATTAGGGTCTAGTTGTTTCATGTTTGTGTTTCGTTCCCTTTGGTGTCTCTAGATAGTGGGAGCTGTGGTTTTATTTATCGATTCCTGATCATTGCCTTCACATCTATTTTGATGGCTGGTGGGTGAACAAACAAATGGACAGAAAAATAGGTCCCTAAGTCGTGCCATGTTAAAAGCAGACATGTCAAAAAAAAAAACAAAAAAAAAAAAAACACACACACAAAACAAAAACTGATAGTAAGCAAGAAAACAACTGAATTTTGTTGGCAGACAGTATTTTATTTAATTTTTATTTATAATTCATTTCACTTCTTCCTGCTTTTAGCGTCTGTAACTGTTCTTCTTCCCCTCCATGTTGATTCTGAAACACAAGGAAAAGTTCATCGCAATTTAAATATAAAAGATTGACAGATACTTATGGACATTTTTTAGAGGGATGCGAGTCATGCAAACATGCACACATGTACACATGCAGACATGCACATATGCATGCACACTCACACACATGCATGCATGCACATACACATGCATGCACACACACGTTTGCATGCGCACACACACATGTATGCCACCATGCATGCACACATACATACATGAATGCATATGCGTGTGCAAACACGCAAGCATGCATGCAAGCACACATGCATGCACACACACTCATGCAAGCATGCACACACACTAATGTAGACTTGCATGCACACATACATGCATGCATGCACTCACACATGCATGCATACATGCACACAAATGCATGCACACACACACACACACACACACACACACACACACACACACACACTCGTGCATGCATGGATAAATGCAATATCCCCATTCCCTAACAACTTGGCCATCAGAATCTAACTGTTGGTTTTCTTTTGCTCCAGCATTTCAGTGGTCTCTTGCTGTGAGTCCTCACCGTTGTTTCATCTCTGTGGTTGTTTGTTTTTTTTGTGTTCACGGATATGTTGCACTGATAAGTTAGGAGGTCTTCTTGCGGACTGAACAAATTATGTCTTAATCGCGACGGGAGTAAGGGCGAGGATTGTTGCCACGTAAAATCGATTTAATACCCCCACCAGTGGAATTCGTTTCCGCTGACCGTTCCAAGGCGGTTCTTCTGTCGCGGTTTATTTTTGTTATGGTTAGTCTTTGGGTGTTTGTGCCGCTTATATTATTTTATTTTGGATAGCCTATTGCCCATGTTGAGGGAAAGTAACTGTCCTTTTGGCTTTCCGCTATTGATGTTTCCATCGGGATCTGTTGTTGCATGTTTGTGTTTCTTTCCCTTTGGTGTCTCTGATGGGAGCTGTGGGTTGATTGTATCGATTCCTGATCATTGCCGCCACTTCTAATTTGGTTGTGCGAGGGACAGAGATTGGATCGATCCCGGGCTTTCGGATGAGTCTTTAAACCGAGGTCCCTTCCCCGTATGACCTAAGCTGTTGGTGAGACGTAAAACCCAAACACTCACTCACTGTGCGAGGGAGATGATAACTGTTAATGTGTATATATGAAGAAAAAAGAAAATAAGAACAAAAGAGAACAAATTTCCATTCCTCCACCGGCATTTGAACTCTTGAACATTTGAACCCTCTGATTCATAATCGACAATCTGATTAGTAGTCCAGCACTCTATCAACTACACTGGCACACGATTCTTAAGTTATGTCATGCATCACAAAACATACAATGTACAAATACCCAAAGTGACAAAAGGCCATAACTCATGAAGTATTTTCCGGAATTTAATCAAAAGTTCATCCGGTCATCTACTCATCATAACCAATCTATTTACCAACTTTCAAGGCTCTAGCTCTTATAGTCTTTGAGATATTTTGCTGACAAGATTTTATAAAAAAATTCAAAGGGCAATAACTCCTGAAAAGGGCATTCTCCGGATAAGATCATATATGAAATTTCAAAACCCTAGCACACGCAATTCTTAAGTTATGCTTTGTATCACAAAACATACAGAGGTACAATGTACAAATACCCAAAGTGACAAAGGGCCATAACTCATCACCACAAATCTATTCACTAACTTTCAATGTTCTAGCTCCAATGAATTTTGAGATATTTTGCTGACAAGATTTTATCCACCCCCCACAAAAAAAATCAAGTGGCAATAACTCTCGAAAGGGGATGAGAAAAAAAATCGCGTCACCTAATTGTCCACGAGGAATCCATATATAAAATTTCAAAACGCTAGCATACGCGGTTCTTAGGATATGTTACGCATCAAAACGGACAGACAGACGGACGAACGAAGCAGAAGCAATATGCCCCTCCAACTTCTTTAATTAACATGGACAGATCTGTACATTTTGCAGACATTTTAAAACTTGTAACATTCATCACAATATAGTCATATATATTTATATATATATTTGCATATTTTTATATTCTTATAGTGATGAAAAACGATGTGTTTATCTGTACTTCTCCAACATGAATATTTGGCTTGAAGATTGTTAGATATATGTAGTACACTAACTGGTCATAGTAATAGCTGTATAAGTCAATTTTTACAGTTTAATGGCCTTGTTGACAGTTGCACGGGTCACTCTGATATCTGTATAAGCCAAGATGACAGCTGTAAGAGTAGTTATATGATTCATGATGGTAGCTACGGTATATGAATCATGGGGACAGCTGTATGACACCTAATTACAGCAGTACGAATCATGGTGATAGCTGTATAACAAATGGTGATAGCTATAAGAGTAATTATTCTAAAATATGATTCATGATGAAAGCTGTGTGATAGCTGTGTGAGTTATAGTGAGAGCTCGATGATTTATCTTGACAGCTGCATGAGTAGTTGTGGTAGCTGTATTAGTCGTGCTGATAGCTGTATAAGTTATGGTGATTGCTGTATGGGCCAAGGTAATACAGGCGTATCCGAGATAGCTATATGATTCGTGGGGATAGCTGTATGTGTCATGATGACAGCTGTTTGACTCATGGTGACAGTTCCATGAGTCATGATGACAGCTAACTGAATCATGATGAAAGCTGTATGAGTCATGAAGGTAGCTGCGGTTGACATAGTGATAGCAACGTAGTGTACAAGTCTTTCTGGGACAGACTAGCTAGTTTCCGCAATTAGGCCTAGCCAGTGACCCTCAAATATTCTCAAACTTTCGCAGTGGAATCCATGATCCAAAAGGACTAGAAAATATAACCCACACTATGATGAAGGCCAGGGAGACGTTTTACGGCCGCCACATATTCCCTTAACACCAGCTGTGGTGAAGGTAAAATAGCATATATAAGGTATAATCCTTTGGAAGCAAGGACTACAACACGGAACCGAAAATCGTAGTGTGTGTGTGAATTCGGGTTTAACGTCGCTTTCAACAATTTTTCAGTCATATCACGACGGTGTCTGGTTGCGACAGGGAGCTCAATGCTCACTTTTTATAGTGCTGCCTCACTGAAGTATCATGTCTCAGACACATTACATGATACCACACCCAGTCACATTATCCTGACACTGGGTCGACCAGTCCTAGCTCTACCCCGTAAATCTGAGTGCCAAGCGAGGAGCAGCTAGTACCATTTTAACGACTTTGGTATGTCGCGGCCCGGGATCGAACCCGTGACCTCCCGTTCCCCGGAGCGGACACTCTACCAACTGAGCTATCGGGGCCGGTTGTAGTAGTGTACAGGATTTTCTGGGCTATGTGATTCTTAGGGATAGTCATAGTGATAGTTGCATGACCTATGGGGAAAGCTATATGAGCCATGCTTCAGGATGAAAGCTGTGTGGATCAGGATGATAGTTTCTTAGCTATGGTGACAGCTTAAGGCGGCATGATGATAGCTCTATGAGCCATGGTGATAGCTTTATGAACCATAGTGACATATGCACGAGACATGGTGATATGAGCCAGAGTGGCCGATGAAGGAGTCATGGTGACAGATGTAGTGTAGACATAGCGATAGCAGCAACCTTTGAATTATGACAGCAGCTTTAAGAGTCATTGTGACAACTGTATGGGTCTTGTGGCAGCTTTATACGCCATAGGGACAGCTGTATGAATCATGGCATCTGTATGAGTCATGGTGATAACTTTAGGAGTCAATGTGCTAGCTGTGTGAGTCGTGGTGATTGCTGTATTAGTCATAGTAATACCAGTATGATTAATGGTAATAGCTATAAGAGTCATGGTGGAAGCTGTTTAAGTCCTTTGGTAATAGTATAAGATCCATGGTAATAAATGAATGTGTCCCTGTATGAGTGATACGTACATGTATCAGTCGTCCGTCGTCCTTTCACATGTTCAACTAAGTATATCTTTAAAGCCAGTTGGCCAATCATGATTAAATTTCATGAGAGGCATTATCAGGTTGGGGGAAAAGATGCATTATGTTTTGGGGCAGATCAGATGGAAACTCTTGTTGGCATGGCAACATATAGCTCCTATAGACTTACATTGGGAAAAACTTCTCTGAAACCACTAGGCCCAGAGCTTACATATGAAGCATGTAGCAATGTCAAGTGGTCCCCTACATAAATTGTGCCATTCATGCCTCTGGGGTCTAAACTGGCCACTCCCCGGGCCCCTTAGCCCTCATAGACTTATAATGGAAAAAAGCTTAAAAATTCTTCTTCTCTGAAACCACTAGGCGCAGAGCATATATATTAAGCATGTAGCAATGTCAAGTGGTCCCCTACATAAATTGTGCCAATCATGTCCCTGGGGTCTAAACTGGCCACATCCCGGGGGCCATTCAAGCATGACTTTTCATCAAAAGCATGTACTTGATGTACTTTCACGTATTAACAATATAGGTATGGGGTGTTGCACTGATGAGTTAGAAAGCCTTCATGCGGACTGAACAAAGTATTTGTCTAAATCGCGACGGAAGTATTCGCGAGGATTGTTGCCATGAAAAATTGATTGAAGCCCCCCACCCCCCACCCATCGGAGCGGGGTTCATTTTACTGACCGTTCCAAGGTGGTTCCTCTGTCGCAGTTTATTTTTGTTATGGTTTGTCTCAAGTGTTTGTGTCGCGTATATTATTTTGTTTTGGATAGCCAGTTGGCCATTTTGTGAGAAATTAACTGTCCGTTTTGGCTTTCTGAGTTGATGTTTCCATTAGGGTCTGTTGTTCCATGTTTGTGTTTCTTTCCCTTTGGTGTCTCTGATGGGAGCTGTGGGTTGATTGCATCTATTCCTGATCATTGCCTTCACTTATATTTTGGCAGTCAGTACCAGTTTTCAATTTTCCACATTACAAGTCTATTGAACTTCTAAGTTGACATAACAACCAAACTAAAGAGCCGAATTTCATAAAATATATTAAACATGATATGGCAAATTTTGTGAATATTTCCATAAAGTCTCAGTCCCATATGGTTTCTGAGAAGATGTTTTTTTTTTTAAGTATTTTTCTGGCATTTCGGTTTCTATGGCAGCCAAGCAACAAATAAAAGTGATCATTAGGCCTAAAATCAGATAGATGACAGCATAAAGGATATTAATATGAAAGTTTTGTCAAAATATCTGCAAGACTTGGCAGTAACTACCATTTTTCTATTTTCACCATTATAAGGCTATGTAACCTCTAAGATGCCATAGCAACCAAAATAATGAGCAGAATTTCATGAAAAATAAAAACAAAAGAAAAACACTAAACATGTAAGGGAAAATATGGTGAATATGTCCAATGAGCCTCAGCCTCATAGAGCATATAGTTCCTGGGGAGATGATTTTTTTAGTTATTCTTTTTGGCATTTTGGTTTGGCAAAAACTATCAAGAGCTGTTACATGACAGCATAGCTCGCCTGTTTCGCGCCTTCAAGATATAAGGTAAAATTGCTGAACCATGAAATATAGGTCACACTCACCTAGATATATTCTGAGATCAATAACTGGGACACATGGAACATAATTCCAGATATTACATATCAGAATTAAATTGTGTCTGAATATAAGGCAAAATCATTGAACCATGAAAATAGCTCACAATGACCTACATATATTTCTGAGTCAATCATCTGGTCACATGGAACTAATAATCCAGGTGAGACATTTCTCGATCAAATCGTATTCAAGATAATAGGCAAAATCACTGAACCATGAAATACAGGTCACACTGACCTTGATATAATTCAAGCTCAATCATGGGGTCACTTGGAATAAATAATCCAAGCTTGACATTTCTCCATCAAATTGTATTCAAGATAATAGTCAAAATCACTGAGCCATGAAATATAGGTCACACTGACCTTGATATATTTTGCGGTCAATTATGGGGTCACATGGAACTAATAATCCAGGTATGACATTTCTCCATCAAAAAGTATTCAAGATAATAGGCAAAATCACTGAACCATGAAATATAGGTCACACTGACCTAGATATATTTTGCGGTCAATAATGGGATCATATGGAACTAATAACCCAGGTTTGACATTTATCCATCAAATAATATTAAAAGTAATAGGCAAAATCACTAGACCATGAAATGTAGGTCACCATGACCTAGATATATTTTGCGGTCAATTATCGGGTCACATGGAACTAATAATCCAGGTATGACATTTCTCCATCAGATAGTATTCAAGATAATAGGCAAAATCACTGAACCATGACATATAGGTCACTATGATGTAGATATATTTTGAGGTCAATCAGCAGGTCACTTGGAACTAATAATCCAGGTATGACATTTCTACATCAAATAGTATTCGAGATAATAGGCAAAATCACTGAACCATTAAATATATAGGTCACAGTGGCCTAGATATATTTTGAGGTCAATCATGGAGTCACATGGAACTAATATCCCAGGTATGACATTTCTTCTACAAATAGTCTTCAAGTTATAAGGCAAAATCACTGGACTGTGAAATGTAGGTCATCATCCCCCTCACCCTTTTACACGTGAACCAATGTCACTTGATTGGTTGATGTATAACCAATTGTGTCTAAAACTTGTTAGCATAATGGAAACGTATACAACAAATTACAAAGGTGTCCTAGATTTTGACCCCTAGCCCCACCCCATCCCCATTTCCAGGCATGAACACAGGGGTGTGTTGTCTTGGAATCTCAGAAGACACTCCCAGGTATCCAAGTTGTAAGTATGAATGTTTTGTGATGAGTGACTGTTGAGATATAAGCATTTCAAAAACTTTAACACAGAATTACATTGTGTTCTAGATTTTGACCCCTAGGCCCACTCAGGGGCATTAACCCAGCGGTCACGGGCCTCCGTGGCCTAATGGATAAGAGCGCTGACTCTTAGTCATTAGATCTCTCACCGCCGTGGGTTCGAGCCTCGCTCGGGTCACGTGTGAGACGCCAAGTTCTGCAACGGAAGGTCAGGTGGTTTTTCTCCGGGTACTCCGGTTTTCGCCCACCTATGATTAACGATCGGCTCGATATGAGTGAAATAATCTTGAAAGGGCCGTAAAACCCAAACCAAAAAAAAAAAAAAAAAATAACCCAGCGGTCGGTTCTCTTTAAACATCAGAAGACCCTCCCAGGTACTTAAGTTCCAAATATGAGTGGCTGTTGAGTTTTAAGCATTTGAATAACTTTAAGAAGTGTGACGGGAAGGATCACACAAATAAAAATGCAAACGCGCACGCAGACGACCGAGATGACAACAATAGCTCTCCATGTACTTAGTACAGGCGAGCTAAAAAGGAACAGTATGCCTAAAATCAGTTGGCACATGCTAGACTACACGAGGAACATAAGTTTTGTCAAAATATCTGCAAAAGCTTTGCAGTTAATACAATTTTTCAATTTTCCCCATCAGAAGTCTATGGAAACTCAAAGTTGCTATAGCAACCACACTTATTTCATAAAAAAAACATAAACTTTAAATCCTACAACCCAAGGATGCTACAGATACAATCTGATCTCAATCGGACCAGTGGCTTCAGCAGAGATGTTGTCTATAAATGTTGATGCCAGACATACTACGCAGACGACGGACAACTGCCTATCCTATAAGATCTGCCACAGCCTTCGGCTCTGGTGAGCTAAAAATCTTTAGTCTGATTTTATCACTGTATTTAACGATTTAGTATAATCCTGTAATTACAAGTACATGATACATGGAACATCACTTTCTTGTCAATGATGGGAGGTGTGAGGCAATTGTATCGATTCTAGATCAATGCCTTCACTTTTATTTTATAGCATAGGTCTAAAGCTTCACCTAAAATATGTAACGGCTGAGCCAATCCTACTTTTGCATATTTTCTGGTCAAGCCCCATTAACTTTAACTGGCATTTAAATGGAATCATCTAAACAACTCCTATCAATTGGATAGCATAACATATTTGAGACTACACCAATTAATGGCACACGTCTAATTGGCAAACTGTAATCTTAAGTCAACTCACTCAAAGCTTTCCTAATTTCGAGTAAAAAGTTCTTACAAAATTCCTTTGGTTCCTCAAATATTGTACTGTACCCTCCTCATGGCAGCGATCTTTAGTCTCCAGCTTCACTATATCATGCCTAAATGTAGAAATTATACAAATTAGATCAAAAAGGCATGCTGTATGAAAACAATCAAAATGTATACTGGCCCCCACACATGGGGGCTTGAAGAAATAGACTGGGCTTCATGATCCTAACACGCAGAGCTGAAACAGAGGGCACATGAGAACCGGTAAACTGCTTAGTGGTTCTAAGCCTGACCAGGAAAAAGTGGTGCGAGTTGGGCCCGTCATACATATAAAATATATTGGTTTCATTGGGCGGCAGGGCCTGAGATGTCATTTCATCCCAATGTCTTGTAAACGTTCCACAAAACTAGAAGCAACATCTCCAACAATGACCTTTACAATGTTGATGGAGATGTTAAACCTCAAATAAAAAAAAAAAAAAAAAAAAAAAAAAAAACAAGTGCAGTATGCCATTAGAAAAATTAAAGCAATGCATTATGCCTTGCCACTAATTTTCATCAAGCAAGTGCCATAACACTTGTTTGTTTGATCTGAGGTTAAGTATCCCCGTCAACACTGTATAGGTCATTCTCGAGAAGTTGCTTCCAATTCTGTGGGACTTTTACCCAAAACTGAAATGAAATGACTTCTCAATGAAACCAATAGGGTTTATAACCTTGGATGGGTCCACTCGCCCCGCCTTGCCTGGGCAGGCTTAGACCCTCTAAGCGGTTTACAAGTACTTGTGTGTGGTCGATTTCAGCTCTGGAAGCATCATGCAGCCCATCTATTCCTTCAAGCCCCGATGGGCTGCCATAAACACTGTCAAAATGAATTCAAAGTGAAGGTGCATTAGTCTTTCCCTTAATAAAGTTGACATTAATACATGAATAAGGTGACTATTTTCAATGTTCAAAGGGGCCATATCTCCGAAAGGAAGTAAACCAGAATTACAATTCCTATTTTCTGTAGAACCACTCAGGGTACGTAACATTTATGCGAAGTTTACGGTAAATATCTACTGTTTACAGAGTAGATAAAAGTATATCACAATTCGCTCATGTGAAAGGGTGCTGGTAAGCCATTTCTGACCTAAAATTGACAGTTTTTGAGGGCCTGTGACCTTGAAAAAAGGTCAAGGTCACCAAAAGCAAACCAAATCTTTGGTAGGTTACAATGACATATTGTACAAATAATGTTCTAGAAGTCTGGCCAAATTACAGCTATTCATTCAAGACACCTGTGCAGATAAGCCAAAATTGACAGTTTTGGGGACCTTTGACCTTAGAAATAAGGTCAAGGTCATCAAAATCTAAGGTCGGTCACAATGATATATTGTACCAAGTTTGAACAAATTTCAGTGATTCATTCATGAGACAGAATCTGAATCATTTATGAATGATCTTGACAGCTGCAGAAGTATTTGTGGTAGGTGTATTAGCCATGGTGACAGCTGTATGAGTAATGGTGATAGTTGTATGTGCCAAGGTAATACAGGCGTAACAGTGATAGCAAAATGATTTGTGGGTATAGCTGAATGAGTCATGATGACAGCTAAATGAATCATGATGATAGCTGTATGAGTCAGGAAGTCAGCTGCGGGTGACATGGTGATAGCCATTTGATACATGGTAATAACTGCATGATGTTCTATATAATGGGCAATCCTTTGCAAGCAACCAAGGGCTACAATACGGAACCAAGTTTTTATGGGACGGACTAGCTAGTTTCCGCATTTAGGCCTTGCCAGTGACCCTCAAATATTCTAAAATTTAAGCAGTGGAATCAATGATCGAAAAGGACTAGAAAATATAACCCAAACTATGCCGAAGGGCAGGGAGACTTTTGACAGCCGCCACACATTCCCTAAACACCAGCTGAAGTTAAAATGTCATATATAAGGGATAATCTTTTGGAAGCAAGTACTACAACATGGAACAGAAAATCGTAGGGTGCAGGATAACTTTGCTATGTGATTCTTGGGGATAGTCATAGTGATAGTTGTATGACCTATTTTGAAAGCTATATGAGCCATGCTTATAACTGTGTGAGTCATGATGAAAGCTGTGTGAATCAGGATGATAGTTTATTAGCCATGGTGACAGCTTAAGGCGACATGATGATAGCTCTATGAGTCTATATTAGCTTTATGAACCATAGTGACATCTGCAAGAGTCATGGTGATATGAGCCAGAGTTGCCGATGAAGGAGTCATGGTGACAACTATAGTGTAGACATAGCGATAGCAGCAACCTCTGAATTATGACAGCAGCTGTAAGTTTGTTTGATTTGAGGTTTTACGGCCCCGTCAACCCTCTAAAGGTCATTTTGGAGACGCTGCTTCCAATTTTGTGGGACTTTTACCCGACATTGAGATGAAATGACATCTCAAGCCCTGTCGCCCAATGAAACCAATATGGTTTATTAGCATGGACGGTCCGCCTCGCACCGCGGTTCCTGGACAGGCTTAGATCCTCTAAGCGGTTTACCAGTACTAGTGTGCGGGCCGGATTCAGCTCTGCCTGGAAGCATCATGCAGCCATATATTTCTTCAAGCCCCTATGGGTGGGGCTTAGCAGATGTAAGAATCATTGTGACAATTGTATGGGTCTTGTGGCAGCTTTATACGGACAGCTGTATGAGTCATGGTGATATGAGCCAGAGTGGCCGATGAGGGAGTCATGGTGACAGCTATAGTGTAGTCATAGCGATAGCAGCAACCTATGAATTATGACAGCAGCTGTAAGAGTCATTGTGACAACTGTATAGGTCTTGTAGCAGCTTTATACGCCATAGGGACAGCTGTATGAGTCATGGTGGTATAAGCCAGACTGGCCCATGAAGGAGTCATGGTGACAGCTGTAGTATAGTAATAACGATAGCACCAACCTCTGAATAATGACAGCAGCTGAAAGAGTCATTGTGACAACTGTTTTGGTCTTCTGGCAGCTTTATATGTCATAGGGACAGCTGTATGAATCAAAGTGGCAGCTGTATGAGTCATGGTGATAACTTTAGCCGTCAATGCGCTAGCAGCGTGAGTCGTGTTGATTGCTGTATTAGTCACAGTAATATCAGTATGAGTAATGGTAATAGCTTTAGGAGTCATGGTGGAAGCTGTTTAAGTCCTAGTAATAGCTAAAAGAGTCATGGTAATATATGAATGTGTCCCTGTGGTAGTGATACGTACATTTATCAGTCGTAGTGACAGCTGTAGTCGTCATGGTGGAAGCAGTATACATGTAAGTCATGGTGACAGCTCTGTGTGTGTGTGTGCATGTGTGTGTGTGTGTGTGTGTGTGTGTGTGTGTGTGTGTGTGCATGCGTGCTGAGGCATGTTTTCTCCCACCAACAACTAAGATCATATAGAAAGTTGACCTCAGTTTAAAGACTTATCCAAAAGTCTGGAGAATAAAAAGCTAAATGGTTGCCTTTGGAAACAAAGAACACATACAAGAACGAAAATTGGAGACTCGGTTTTATTGAGGCTCTTCATACACAGCAATATAGTTTGCAAGACTGCATATGCCTAGCACCGGCTTAAGCGATATTCGATATTCAAAGTAAACAAAATAGGCTCAATGATCCCAGAGGAAAAGAAAATATAATCTGCCCTATGATGAAGCACAGGGAGACTTTTACGGCCGCCACACGGCACTTAACAACAGCTGCAGTGAGGTAAAGGTTGCCTTTGGAAACAAAGAACACATAAAGAACGAAAATCGGAGACTCGGTTTTATTGAGTATCTTCATACACAGCAATATAGTTTGCAAGGCGTATGATCATAAAGGCAAGGAAAATATAATCTGCACTAAGATAACATTATCTGCTCAAATCGAACCCCCAAGATACATGGTTTCTAAGTCGAGTAGTTTAACCACTACACCCGCGGAGGCTTTAATGGTGGTCACAGCTCAATGAGTCATGATGATAGCATTGTAAGTCATGGGGCTAGCTGTATTAGTCATGTTGACAGTTGTGTGAGCAACTGTGAAGACTTATGCGAGTCATGTTGATAGCTGTATGCGTCATGATAACAGCTGTATGTGTCATGGCAACCGCTGTGTGAGACATAATGGCATCTGAAGCAGTTATGGTGACAGCTGTAGGAGTCGTGAGAATAGCTGTGTGAGTCATGTTGATATGGACAGCTGTATGAACAATGGTTGCAGCTGCACAAATCATAGTGACATTACATTAGATAATATGGCTGATGAAAGTGTTATGGGTCTTGGTGACAGCTGTGTTTGAAATTAAAATATCTGTATGAGTCATGTTGGTAGCTGTATGAATCATGGTGATAGTGATAGAAGTCGTGGTTATAGCTGCGTGAGTCACGGTGAAAGCTGTATGAGTCATCTTAATAGCTGTATGCGTTATGGAAATAGCTACAAGAATCAAAATTTCAAAGTGATATATGTACGAGTAATTGTGATAGCTGTATTAGTCTTCCCTTTGTTTATTTGAATAGAGGTTTACGGGGCTTGCTGTATTAGTCATAGTGATAGCTATATTAGTCATAATGGTCACTAAATGAGTCACTGTGACAGCTGTTTGATTCATGCTGATAGCTGTATGAGGCATGAAGACAGCTTTAGGCATAGTCATTTGGTTCATTGTTATAGCTGTGTAAGCTTTATGGCCCCTGACGAAAGCAATATGAGCGATTCTCATAGCTGTATGAGCACGGAGTGATGACTGTATGAGTAACGGAGATAGCTGCATGAACTAGGATGACAGCTGTATTCATCATGGTGACAGCTGTAGTGATCAAGATGAGAGCTGCATGAATTATGGTAACAGTTCTAAGTGTCACGGTGAAAGCTGTTGTCATGTGATAGCTGTAAAGGCCATGATGGCAGCCATATGAGCCATTTTGAAAGATCTATTGACAGCTGTAGTAGTCATACTGAAAGCAGCAGTTGCCATGATGACATATTTGTGAGTCATGGTATGTGTGATGTTAACAGTTGAATTGGTAATGGGTCATAACAATAGCTATACAAGTCAATGTGACATCTGAATGTGTAATTGCGATATCTGTATGTGTCTTGGTGAAAGCTTAAAAGGCGTGCTAATAGATATCGGAGTCATGGTAAAAGCTGTTTGAGTTATGGTCATAGCTGTATGTGTCGTGGTGGTGTGTTGATAGCTGTATGAGTCATCGTGATGGCTGTATAAGTCATGATATGACTCGTGTCAGCTGTATAAGTTATAGTGATCGCTGAATTAGACACGACAAAAGCTATATCAGTCTTAGTGAGAGGGATGCGAGCAACGTTGACAGCTGTCTGAGTCATGGTGACAGCTATAGGTGTCATGGGTTCCATTGTTAGAGTCATGGTGACAACTAAAGTAGTCATAGTGTCAGCTGTAGAAGTCATAAAGAAAGCCGTGTGAGTCATGTTGACAGCCTTATAAGCGATGTTGATAGCTACATGAACAATGGTTACAGCTGCATAATTTATAGCTACAGGAGATACGACTGTTGAAAAGGAATAAGTCTTTATGGCAGCTGTATATGAAATTAAGATATCCGAGTCATTTTGGGCGCCGTATGATTCGTGTAGAAGTCGTGCTTGCAGCTGTATGCGTCATGATGGCAGCTGTATGTGTCATGGGGACCGCTGTATGAGACATGATGACATCTGAAGAAGTCATGGTGACAGCTGTAGGAGTCGTGAGGAAAGCTGTGTGAGTAATGTTGATATGGACAGCTGTATGAGCGATTGGTTTCAGCTGCATGGTTCTTTGTGACAGTTTTAGAGATATGGCTATTGAATGCGCTGTGTGTCGTGGTGACAGCTGTATGTGAATAAATATATCTGTATGAATCATGGTGGTAGCTGTATAATTCATGGTGATAGTTATAGAAGTCGTGGTAATATCTATGTGAGTCCTGGTGGCAGCTGTATGTGTCATCTTAATTGCTGTATGAGTGATGGTAATAGCTACAACCCTCATGGTGATAGCTGTTTGAGTGATTGAGATAGCTCTATTAGTCTTTTCTTTGTTTGTTTGAATAGAGGTTTAAAGTCCCTGTCAACACTATTTAGGTCATTTTCGAAATGTTGCTTTCAATTTTGTGGGACTTTTACCCGACATTGAGATGAAATGAAATCCCAAGCCCTGTCGCCCTTTGAAATCAAAATGTTTATATGCATGGACGGTCCGACTCGCACCGTTTTGCCTGAACAGGCTTAGACCTATGCTGCATACCACTTATCATGTGCGGTCGGTTTCAGCTCTGCGTGGAAGCACTTTGCATACCGATTTATTTCTCAAAGTCCCGATGGGCGGGAGCTTGCTGTATTAGTCATTATAATAGCTATATGGGCCATGGTGGTCAATGAATGAGTGACTGTGACAGCCGTTCGAGTCATCCAGGCATGAAGACAGCTTTAGGCGTAGTCATCTGGCTCATTGTTACAGCTGTATTAGACATAGTGTTTGCTGTATGAACCCTGCCGATAGCAATATGAGCGATGCTTTAAGCTGTATGAGCACAGACTGGTGGCTCTATGAGTCATGGAGATAGCTGTATGAGCTGTGGTGACAGCTGCATTCGCCATGGTGATAGCTGTTGGGATCACGTTTAGAGCTGCATGAATTATGGTGACAGTTGTAAGAGTTACTGTGGAAGCTGTAAGCATTGGCGATAGCTATATAAGCCATGATGACGATCGTATGAGCTATTTTTAAAGATGCATTAGTCATATTGATAGCTGTAGTAGTTATACTGACACTCGTAGCAGTAGTCATGATGAAAGATTAGTGAGTCATGGGGACAGCTGTTTGTGTGATGTTAACAGCTGTATTAGTCATGGTTACAGCCGTATAGGTGTTTACGATAGCTAAAAAGTCAAAATAATACCTGAATGAGTAAAGGTGGTAGCTATAGGTGTCTTGGTGAAAGCTTTAAAGGTCGTGCTGAGAGATATCCGAGTCATGGAAATAGCTCTATGAGTTATTGTAATAGCTGTTTGTGTCGTGTTGATAGCTGTACGAGTTATCGTGATTGCCGTATGAGTTATGCTATGAGTTGTCGTGGCAGCTGTATTAGTTATAGTGATTGCTGTATTAGACACGATGAAAGCTATATACGTCTTAGTGGAAGGGATGCGAGTCATGGTGGTAACTGTATGAGTCATGGTGACAAGGTGTCATGGTTACCTGCGTAAGATTCATGCTGACACCTGGAGTAGTGATTGTAAGAGCTATAGAAGTCGTAAAGAAAGCTATTTGAGTCATTGTGACAGCCTTTAAGGTGATGTATGACCAATGGATACAGCTGCATATTCCATGCTGATGGCTATAGAAGCTATAACTGTTGAAAACAGAATAAGTATTGGTGGCAGCTGTATGTGAAATTAAGATACCCGAGACATTGTGTTAGTCATGGTAACAGCTGAATGGGGCATGATAATTACTTTACTTTAGAAATAGCGACAGCAGTATGAGTCATGGTGATTGTTGTAAGAACCACAGAGACAGCTGTATGATCAATGATGACAGCTCCATGGGTTATGCTTACAGCACTATGATAGTGTTGTCAGCATCGTCATGGCGATAGCTGTATGGGTGACGATGACGACTTTATCAGTCATGCTGGCAGCAGAACGAGTCATGATGATAGTTGTATCAGTCATGGTGATAGTTGTTTGAGCCATGGTTACAACTGTATCAGTCATGATGACAGTAGTATGAGTCATTGTGACAGCTGTTTGGGTTATTATGATAGCTGCATAAGCCTTGGAGACAGCTGTAAGTGTCAAAGTGAAAGCTCAATGACTCCTGGTGACAGCTATATGAGTCTGGCATACAGCTGTATGAGACATACTTATGGCTGTAAGAGTCACGGAGACAGAAGTATATGCAATGGTGACAGCTGCTTTCAGCACGGTGATAGCTGTAGGAATCACGCTTAGAGATGCATGAATCATGATGGCAGTTATATGAGTCATTGTGATGGCTATCGTAGTCACGGTGAAAGCTATATGAATGAAGGTATTAGCAGTGTTAGTCATATTGATATTTCTGTTATTTATAAATGAAATACTGAAAACAATATCAGTGGTATCATACACTGCAAAGCATACATGGTATACACAATATATAAGAAATAATAAAATAGTAAATCAGTGGCATGTGTATGTGCAACCGATTAGCACAGAAAGACTATTGGCTGTATGAGTTATGGTAACAGCTGTGTGAGTGATCTAATTGCTGTATGAGTCATCGCAATATCTACAGTAGATATGGAGATAGATGTTTGCTGTATTCATGGTGATAGCTGAATAGGTCATGACAATCGCTGAATTAGTAATGGTGACAGCGGTATGAGTCATGGTGATTGCTGTAAGAACCACAGAGACAGCTGGAAGAGTCATGCTAACAGCTATGAAAGTGCTGTCCGCATACGTCATGGCGATAGCTGTATGAGTGATGATGACAGCTTTATCAGTCATGGTGGCAGCAGTACGAGTCATGATGATAGTTGAATGAGTCATGGTGATAGTTGTATGAGCCATATAGACAGCTGTATGAGCCATTGTTACAACTGCATGAATCATTGTGACAGCAGTATGAGAGTCATTATGACAGCTATATGGGTCATTGTGATAGCTGTATGAGCCTTGGAGACAGCTGTGGGTGTCACTGACCCATGGTGACAGCTATATGAGTCATGCTTATAGCTGGATGAGACATACCGATGGCTGTATGAATCACGGAGACAGATGTATGTGCCATGGTGACAGCTGCTTTCATCAAGGGGATAGTTTTAGGAATCACGCTTAGAGATGCACGAATCATGATGACAGTTATATGAGTCATTGAGATAGCTTTGGGATTCATGGTGAAAGCTGTCGGAATGAAGGTTTTTTGCTATGTGAGTCCTGTTGATAGTTCTTTTATTTATTTATGAAATACTGATTACAATATCAGTGGAATCATACATTGCAAAGTATACATGACTTACACAATATATATGAAAAATAACATAGTAAATCAGTTTACATGTGTATATGAAACCAATTAGAACAGAAAGTGTTAACATCACTTATACACCTGTCAACATGACTCACATCATGATTCCTACAGCTGCCACCATGACTACTACAACTGTCACCATGTCTACAACAGCTGTCAATATGACTCATACATGTTTTACTTTACGATGACTAATAAAGCTACCACTTGGACTCATATAGCTATTATTTGAACTCTTTTTTTTTTAATATAATTGTTTGTGAAGAGTAACAGTACTATTTTTAATTAGATTGTTAGAACATAACTGTGGTAATGTTAATATTTACTGCTTTGTGCTTCCGGTCACGGTTATAGCTACATAAGTCATTGTGACAGCTCTATGTGTAATGGTGTCAGCTGTAAAAGCCATGATGCCAGATGCATGCATCACTGACAGCTGTATGAGTCAAGATGACAGCTGTTTGATTTATGGTGGCGTATGATTCATGGTGACAGCAGTATTAGTCATTAGCTTTATAAGCTATGCTGACAAGTGTTTAAGTAGTCGTGACAGCTGTATGATCCATGCTGTATGTGACAGCATGATAAGTAATGGTTACAGAAGTATGAGTCACCGTGACAGCTGTATGGGTCAAAGTGAGTCATAGCAAGAGCTAAACGAGTCAAAGTGATAGAGAGTGGCACGTGTTTGAGTCAGGACAAAAGGTATATGAGTAATCATGACAGCTATGCGAGTCATAATGACAGCGGTATGAGTCATCATGACAAGTGTATTAGGCATGATGCGATATTACTATTTAATACAATTCGGAGAAATCTGTAATTGTGTTTTAGATATTTATATATCAAATTATAGATATCTATAAATCAAATTATAGATATGTATGATTAACATTATTATCAATAATTTGACATCATAAAATGTAATCAATGATATGTAATATATATTTCTTGATATCTATAAATTTGTCTAATGATATTCATGATTCCTTTACATATATAGATTCTAAAAATCAAATTACAGATACCATTTCAAGGCTGGATAATAGATATCAAAGTTTTCAATAATGGATATCAGAAAATATATGAAGGATATCAATAAATGTAATTCTTGATATCCTGAAATGTTCATCAATATTTGATATCTCTATATCGAATAAAAGATATCTATAATTGGAACTACAGATATCCCTTTACACATTATGGATATAATTAAATAAATTATACATATCTAATGTTATTTATAGATATGTAATAATATTTATTGATATCCTATATCTTTGTTATAGACACCTATAAATCAATTTTTAGATATCTATAAATCAAATTATAGATAATTAACATTATTGATTTTAGATATTTATTATTTATTTCATGATATCCATAATACGTAAAGGGTTGTCAATAATTTCAATATTAGATATCTATTATTTTGATATATGGATAACAAATATTGAAGAGCATTTTAAAATATCAATAGTTTCACTTATTTATGACCATAATATATTTTATGATATCCATTATTGAAAATTGTGATATCTTTAATTCAGCCTTTTAAATGATCTCTATAATTTGATTTTTAGATATTTATATATGCAAAGAAATTATTGATATCAGGAAACAAATCTATTGGTATCAAGATATATATATTACATATCACGGATTTCATTTTATGAAAGCAAAACATACAGATAATTATAGATATTAATAATGTTAATTGTACATATCTATAATTTGATTTATTGATATCTATAATTTGATTTATAGATATCTGAAATAAACTACAGTTTAATAATAATTATTGTCAGATATCGATAAATAACATCTATAATAATGACATCTATAAATCAGTTTGTAGATATCTATAAATCAAATTATAGATAATTAACATTACTGATATTAGATATTTTTTTTTTCATGATATTCATAGTAAGTAAATGGTTATCAATAATTTCAATAGTAGATATCTATTTTTTTGGTATATGGATACCAAATATTGAAGAGCATTATAAAATACCAATAGTTTCATTTATTCATTACAAAAATGTATTTTATGATATCCATTATTGAAAATTGTGATATCTATGATTCAGCCTTTAAAATGATCTCTATAATTTGATTTTTAGATATTTATTTATGCAAAGAAATTATTGATATCAGGAAACAAATCTATTGGTATCAAGAAATATATATTACATATCACGGATTTCATTTTATGAAAGCAAAACATACAGATAATTATAAATATTAATAATGTTAATTGTACATATCTATAATTTGATTTATTGATATCTATAATTTGATTAATAGATATCTGAAATAAACTACAGTTTAATAATAATAATTGTCAGATATCGATAAATAACATCTGTAATAATGACATCTATAAATCAGTTTGTAGATATCTATAAATCAAATTATAGATAATTAACATTACTGATATTAGATATATTTTTTTTCATGATATCCATAGTAAGTAAATGGTTATCAATAATTTCAATAGTAGATATCTTTTATTTTGATATATGGATACCAAATATTAAAGAGCATTATAAAATATCAATAGTTTCATTTATTCATGACCAAAATGTATTTTATGATATCCATTATTGAAAATTGTGATATCTATGGTTCAGCCTTTTAAATGATCTCTATAATTTGATTTTTAGATATTTATATATGCAAAGAAGTTATTGATATCAGGAAACAAATCTATTGATATCAAGAAATATATATAACATATCATGAATTTCATTTTATGATAGCAAAAAATACAGATAATTATAGATATCAATAATGTTAATTGTTCATATCTATAATTTGATTTATTGATAATTATAATTTGATTTATAGATATCTGTAATAAACTATAGTATATCAATAATTATTGCAAGATATCAATAAATAATATCTATAATAATGATATCTATAAATAATATCTATAATAATGATATCTATAAATAATATCTATAATAATGATATCTAATATATGTTTAAATTATAGCTCTCTATTTTTCAATATATAGATATATACATATATAATTCCTTTGCATATATAGATATCTAAAAATCAAATTATAGATATCATTTAGAAGGCTGAATTATAGATGTCACAATTTTCAATAATGAATAAAAGAAACTATATTATTGATATCAATAAATGTAATTATATGTTCTTAAATATTTAACATCTTTCCATCGAATAAAAGATATCTATAATTCGAATTATAGATGTCCCTAAATGCATCATAAAATAGATAATAGATATCTAATATTATTTATACATATCTAATAATATTTAATGCAATCCAATAATTTTATTATAGATATCAGAAATTTTATTAACAAATATCTTGAAATTCAAGCTGACCTCGGTAGCTCAGTAAGATGTAGGTCTGACTGGTGATCAGAAGGACACGTGTTCGAGTCATGTCGGTGTCGGCAACATTCTTTCCTGGACATGGATCATGAAATCTATTTTACAGTCATTTTCTCCATTCTGCTGATTCAAGAAGGGCAGTTGTCCATTTCTGTGAAAGAATGTGCACTGTACTTATCATGAAGCGCGTCTATAAAGCGTTTGACCCTCTTGAACCCCACTTTTATATAGTAAAACTTGGGTTGGCAGGGGTAAACCTTTTTTTCATATTTCTGCTCCAAAATATAGATTGTGGGTACTCGTTAGAACCGCCTCAGGGAAGCGGTTCTAACATGTAACCAGAATCTCTATTTTAAGCAGAAATAAGAAAAATATCAATTTTTCATCTTTAAAGTTTCCTTTTTGTGGTGATAAACTTTACAATGTATTTGTATAGGCAGTGTTTTCGAAATGTGGTTAACAGCTTACGTATAAGCTTGCCCACTAAAAGTGTGGAATGGTAAACTGACCGGCTTAAAAATGACCTAAATAGTTAGGACTGGGCCGTTTAACTCCAATACAAACAAACAAAATCTTGAATTTCAATTAAATAGTAAAATGGCACCTCATAAATGAAGGTAGGTAAGGATTTGTTAAAGGATACTTTGTTTAATGCAAAGAAATCATGAATTCATTATGGAATGTAAAAAAATTTATATAAGATATCTTATATCCTATATAAGATATCTGATATAACAATTAAGATATCTTATATCCTAAAGTAGATATCTTATATCCTATATGAGATATCTTATTTAATTCTGCAATTCAGATATCTGATATGATATATGTTTTAGTAAACAAGATATCTTATATGTTATATAAGATATCTTATTTAACATATAAGATATCTTATATAACATATAATATATCTTGTTTACTAAAACATATAAGATATCTTATATGCTATATAAGATATCTAATATACTAAATAAGATATCTTATATAGCATATAAAATATCTAATATAACATATCAGATATCTGATCTATTATATCAGATATCTTATTTATATTTTTATATAAAATATCTTAATTGGTATATCAGATATTTAATTTAACATATAAGATATCTTATATAAGTTTGATAAATAAGATATCTTAATTAACATATAAGATATCTTATATAAGTTTGATAAATAAGATATCTTAATTAACATATAAGATATATTATATAAATTGGAAAGAAATGACAAATAATAGTCACTACCTCTCCATTAGACTGCTACAGAGGACTGGAGAAATTATAATTATTAATTATAAACTGTAATTGTACATATGTGTTTATAAATAAAACGGGGTTCCCAAACAAGTGCGATCAGATTAAAGACAACATCTTTCTTTTTTGAGAGAGAAAGAGAATAAATCCAGCTTGCTTTTGTTTGTATAATTTAATTACCTTCCCTTATAAGATAGTGGAAGTATAAATTAACTTAAAACTTGAGTTATGCCAAGCATGGCTCATTGCAGGTATTTTGACAAAAACAAAAAACGAAGACTCTCACCAGACTGTCCATATATTCAGCCTGGTTTCTGCCTCTACTTTTCGCATAATTAATTCAATTTTTCTTTGTCCCTTTTATCTTTTTTTTTTTTTTACCAAATGCAATCTTCCTGCTTATTTAGGACAGGAGCCCATTTTTCAAAAATCTGGGCCTGCACTGTTTGCCAGGGTTTCTGGAATGTTAGGCATAAATGGGGGTAGTCATTCCTTGGCAGTTTCGGGGAGACTTCATTATTTTTTTGGTAAAATATATTAGATATCTTATTTGTCATATAAGATATCTTAAATAGTTAGGTAAATAAGATATCTTATATATTATATAAGATATCTGTTATGCTATATAAGATATCTAATATATTAAATAAGATATCTGATATAGGATATAAGATATCTTATTTACTGGAATATATATCTGATATGCTAAATAAGATATCTCATATACCAAATAAGATATCTAATATAACATATAAGATATCTTATATAATATATGAGATTTCTTATATATCATATAAGATATCTTATTTCCCTTATTAAATAAGATATCTTATATATTACATAAGATATCTTATGTAATATATAAGATATCTGATATGTTATATAAGATATCTTATATGCTATATTAGATATCTTATTTAGCATATCAGATAGCTTATATATTTTGGTAAATAAGATATCTTATATATCATACTAGATATCTTATATCCTATATTAGATATCTTATATCCTATATAAGATATCTAATATAGCATATAAGATATCTTATATAACATATCATATTCTTATATGCTATATAAGATATCTTATTTATTATATTAGATATCTTATATATGTAAGATATCATATATAATAAATATCTAATATAATATATGATATCTTTTATAATAAATAAGATATCTACAATTCATAATAAATAGACTGGCCCCGATAGCTTAGTTGGTAGAGTGACCGCTCCGGGGAACAGGGGGTCACGGGTTCGATCCCGGGCCGCGACATACCAAAGTTGCTAAGAATGGTACTAGCTGCTCCTCGCTTGGCACTCAGATTTATGGGGTTGAGCTAGGACTGGTCGACCCAGTGTCAGGATAATGTGACTGGGTGTGGTATCATGTAATGTGTCTGGAACATTAAACTTCAGTGAGGCAGCACTATAAAAGTGAGCATTGAGCTCCCTGTCGCTACCAGACACCGTCGTGATATGACTGAAAAATTGTTGAAAGCGACGTTAAACCCGAATTCACACACACACACACACACTCTCCATAATAAATAGTAAAATGGCTTGCCATACTTCCCAGTCACCACGGGATACAATACCCTACCTTCACAGTGACATTTGCCGTACTAGGACCATGACGAATTTATTGACAATTTTCTCTCCAGCGGACAATTCAGTTGATAGAGGATGTATGATTACAAATACCATGTGTAAGAATTAACATATGACACAGTCTTATTTCTAGTGTGTGTGGATCGTGAGAATTAATTATTACATTGATAAACCTAAGACTTAGTATTCTCAGGTGAACAGGTTGTCAGTCAGTTGGTTGTAAATAATAAATCGAAAGTAGGAAATCAGGCCGGAAATGCAAAACGTGGAGCCAGCACTCCAGTCGGCGCATGCGTATTGCATGGTGACTTGCATGGTTACTGATTCCAATAACCATCTCCGTATATACCTCAGCTATCTAAGG
>OY757017.1:147803223-147830100 GCA_963580285.1 Lucinisca nassula
CCCACTGTACACCCCTCACTTTTTCGGTAAATACTATAATGCTTCTCTAATTCTTTATTTTTTTTCTCTTCGCTAGGTCACAAAAATACGTTACAATTTGCAAATAGACATCACGAAAACACGCCTATATAATTTTGACCCCTTTGAACCCCACTTTAATATAGTAAAACTGGGGTTTACAGGGGTAAACCTTATTTTTCTTATTTCTGCTCTAAAACATAGATTTTGGGTACTCGTTAGAACCGCCTCAACGAGGCGGTTCTAACGAGTGCCCACAATCTATGTATTGAGCAGAAATAAGAAAAATATCGCAATTTTTCATCTTAAATTTTCCATTTTTTTCGGCGATAAAGGCTACAATGTATTTGTATAGGCCTGTTTTCGTAATGTTTATTCATAACATACATTTTACACACCATAAATTTATTTCCGCTTCCGAAACTCAGATGAGTACTTATAAAGTTTAACAGTGTTTATAGTTCGAACAATTTACATGAGACTGACCTTTACGCATGGAATAAATTAGTCAATATCATCGCCTAATACGCCGGCTTTCGGAAACTTCTCGTGAATTTTTCGGCATCTCGTGAATTGCGTCCCATTTACCGACCTCTATGTATTAAATACCAATATCGCCATTTCGGGAGACGGCGAAGATATAAATACAAGCATTCAGTCGGGCGTGAAATTATATTAGTAGAGTTCACCAGTCTCAGGTAATTTGTTCGAACTATATAAAAATGTATCTTTGTTTGTTTGTTTGGGATTTTAACGGCTCAGTCAACACTATTTTAGGTCATTTTTGAGCCGGTCAGTTTACCTATCCACACTTTTCCTGGGCAGGCTTATACGTAAGCGGTTAACCAGTACAGTGCACATTCTTTTGCCAGAAACTGACAACTGTCCTTCTTGAATCAGTGGAAGGGAGAGAATGGCCGTAGAAAAGATTTCATGATCAATCTTCACGAAAGAATGTTGCCAACCCCGGCGGGAATCGAACCCGCGTCCTCCTGATCACCAGTCTAACGCGCATCCGACTGAGCCACCGAGGCCGGCATAAAAATGTCACTACTGTGTAGAGCAAAGTATACGAGACGAATTCAATTAATTCGTAGAACTCGGTATTTTTCTATACAAGTCAAGATTTCTATTTTTCATTTTGTGAAACCTTCGTCAGTTGAATGACAACAGCCGTTCAGTCAGTACGTACATTTTTGTTTGAAAACCAATACCCATAGGCAAAAATGGAAAGTCAGAATATTGAGTTCAGTGTTGTCATAAAGTTCCATGCAAAGGCCAAAGAACTCGATCGGCGCATGCCTGATGTGTATGGTGATTGTAGCCCAAGGTATTCCACAGTTGCAAAGTGAGCAGCAGAATTTAAGCATAGACGAGACTCCTTAGATGACCCAAGGCCATGCCGCCCTGCTGACTGATGTCAGCAGCCAGCAGCCAGATGATAGACCGTGTTGAGAGACTTGTGCTAAACAATCGCCGAATCAAAGTTGCCGAACTTGCTTCAAATTGAAATTCCATAAACTCCGGAGTTGAAGCCCCCCCCCCCCCAACCCCCCCCCCCCCCCCACACACACACACAGTAGTTTTGCTACTGACCGCCCCAAGGTGATCGCTCATTTGCAGTGTCTTATTTGTTATTTGGCTTTGTGCCGTTGGTTCATGTTTCGTCTGTTTTTATGTGTGCCTCTAGGTGGCTTGAGACGGCTGTGATCTTAGATTGTGCCTTTCCTGCGTGACCTTTTCATACTACAGTGGCTCGAACCCCTTTGGGACCATGACAATTTGTTCGACACAGCGGTAGTTCGAGCCAATGTTGCATACTTCCAGAAAACATAACGGGGGTACTTTAGGACATCTTTTCGGTGTTCTGTAACATAAATGTATGCTGTGTATACTCATTAGAATCGCCTCATTGAGGCGATTCTAATGAGTACACACAGCATACATTTATAAGATAAAAGTAAAAAATCTCCTTAATTATCCCACACTTTTTTATGCAGAGGAATTCCCTAGGGACTCAAACACGGGTTCGACTCAACCATGGTAAACGAGCCATCGGTGTTCGAGCCATCGAAGTTCGACTGTAGTTCAGAATGTGGTACTTCTAATGGAAGTGTTTACACTATAATCCATGAACATTTAGGCATGTCAAAAGTATTTGCCAGGTTTGCACCCAGAAACCTGAACAGGCAAGATCGTCAGCAAAGGGTGGAGGCAAGTCAAGAACTTCTGGAAGTGTACAATGCCAATCCAGAAGAATTTACACTCGTCTTGTAACAGGAGGCGAAACTTGGCTTCACGACAGGGGCCCAGATACTAGAAACGAGTCCCTGCAATGTAAGCGCCCTGGCTCAACCCCACCTAAGGAATTTCGTACCCGGCAACCATCAGCCGACAAGGTAATTGCCACGGTGTTTTGGGACTCCATAGGGATTATACTGATAGATTACAAGCCTGCTAGTACTCCAGTTAATATAGGAGAATACTATGTCAATGTCATTAACCGATAATGGGTTGCTATTACTGTGGTGCCTCTATAAGAAGGAGTAACGAAAATTTGTTCCTAAGTACTGGGTAAAATGACCAATATGGCCGCCATTCCCATCTATGGTAAAAACCTTTACAATTTCTTCTCAGGAACCAAACGCCCGATGGTCTTTTAGTTTGGAATGCAACATTGGGTACTCGGGGCCATGCCAAATTTGTTCAAATATTGACATTTGATTGACCTTGACCGGTTTTACGTCAAGGCCAAATTTGATCACTTAGACATTTGTATGGAACAAGGCAAAACAATGGATTTTACTGATTGTATGGTAACCGGTCGCATCAGAAATATTATTTGCAGCCAGCTGAATGGAAGTTAATCAGTTCCAAATGCCAAGGACATTACTGACCTTTGTCTTTGATTTTTATCTTCTTCCCCATTTAAACTCCTGGGTTGATTGAAACCAAATTACATATGGAGCCTCAAGTGGAAGGGGGAATAAGGACTGGGTTACATTACCAATATGGTCACCATGCCCATATATGGTAAAAACCATTAAAATATTCTCCTCTGGAACCCAATGACCTTCTGAATTTGAGGGACCGGGTGATTACCAAGTTTATTCAAATAACGACCTTTGGTTGACCTTGACCTGTTTACATCAAGGTAAAATTCGATCACTTAGACATTTGTGTGGAAAAAGGCTAAACAGTGGATTTTTAGGATTCTGTTGTAGCCTGTGGGATCAGAATTGATATTTGTAATCAGCTGAATGGAAGTTTATCGATTCCAAAGCTCAAGGTCATTTAATGACTTATGTCCTGGATGACTTAGTTTCAGTATTTTTATTTTCTTCTCCACTAAAACTATTGTGCTTATTGAAACCAAATTACATGAAGAGCCTCACTGGTTCTATCTTAAGCTCTGGTGGCCATCTTGCTCATCAGTGCAAAAAAACATTTCAGCTATTTCGGTATAGGGTTACCTAAGCAACATTCCTGTGAAATTTAAATGATATTGGACCAAAGGTGTAGGAAAAATTGCCAAACAAAGTTTTATCTATTTTTGCTCTGGTGGCCATTTTGTTCAAATCAAAACCGTTTAAGCTATTTTGGTAGAGAATCACCCACACACTATTCCTATTAAATTTGATTTGAATAGGCCGAGGGGTACATGAGGAATTCACGTTCAAATATATGAATATATTTCTATTTTTAGCTCGGTGGGGGGAGAGCATCTTCTTCATCGGAGTGTAACGATTTCAGATTTTTTTGGTAGGGAGCCAACTGGGTAACATTCTTATGAAGTTTGAATTTAATTGGACCAAGGGTTTAGGAGGAGTTCGTATTTCAAGCAAACTGTTGACGACGCGCGACGGATTTTCACTGTTCACAATAGCTCATCATGAGCACTATGAGCACTTCGTGCTCAGTAGCGGAGTTATAACCTACTTCTGCAGTGGGAAAAGTATATTCTGCTTGCTACAGATGCGGTATTTACATGCCATTAATTTCATTAGATCATTAAATCAACACGATCACCACCATTCTAAGAAATAACCGGAAGTCACGTGACAATACACGGCGCGTTTAATTTAAAATTGTGCTCATGTTAACCCTTTCCCACTCAGATACGTCTTTTAACGTGTCTGAACCCCCCCCCCCCACCTTCCCCTATTCTTAGCCTCAGGACGACCTAAAATCAACATTTCCCTTCCCTGAACAGCTATTTTTGAATTTTGAATACAGTTAAATTCCTATAATAAGACCACCTTTGGGTCTGTTCAAAAGTGGTCTTAAAGACCACTTTTGAACAGTCCCAAATGTGGTCTGACCAGAGAGCACTGTATGCAGAAAACACAAAGAAAGAATAACTGCAGCCTACTAAACAAGCTTTTTAAAGTACAATTAGTCTTAATTTTAGGCGGCCTTCATAGTGGAATTTCACTGTATTTTGAATAAATAAATAAATATTATTTATTTCTTTATTTTCAGACTGGACAGCTGACTACCTAAGTCATATGCGAATCCTGACCTGAAATTACAAGTGTAAATTGTGCACACTGTAGTCAGCATCACAATTATAAATAAATATCATATCATACGAAGTCGTTGTCGTTATTAGTGATGTCATTTACACACTTTACATACATTTGGTAGTCCCAAATAAGTTTATTTTGTTTAATTTGAGGTTTAACGTCCCCATCAACACTGTAAAGGTCATTTTGGAGACGTTGCTTCCAATTTTGTGGAACTTTTACCCGACACTGAGATGAAATAACACCTCAAGCCCTGTCGCCCAATGAAACCAATAGGGTTTATTAGCATGGACGGTCCGCCTCGCACCGCGGTTCCTGGACAGGCTTAGATCCTCTAAGTGGTTTACCAGTACTAGTGTGCCGGCCGTATTCAGCTCTGCGTGGAAGCATCATGCAGCCCATATATTTCTTCAAGCCCCTATGGGCGGGGCCGTGTCCCAAATAAGACCGGCAGTAGAATTACTATTAACTCGATTAAGTTAAATTAACTGCAACACAAAGCTATGGCGTATATTACGGAAGCGTAAACGTCTCATTAGATCACGACATATTTGTCATCATCCCAGGAAATTTTATACTGAGATAAATATTTATTTGTCAGAAGTGAAGAGAAATATCTTCACATATTAACTTGTTTCTGCATATTTGTTGCTAGATTACCTTGAGATATATATTTATTGTAAGTATGTATGAAAACTATAATTGTACATGATATTTATTGCATTTCGAGTTAAGAAAGACATTTTATAGCTAAATAAAAGATGCTAAGATATACTTATATTTCATCTTTTTCCAAGTATGTATTTTGACATGACATGTTTCTGAAGATCTTTAGAAAATTTATCTTATGTTTCCTATTTAAATTTGGTTATTTTAGAAAGAATAAATTATTATACTTGAACTTAAATTAAAAGCAAAGCACAATCAGGCAATGTACTGAAGACAAGAACCATAACTCTGACTTAACAGTTTTCGGAATTATGGCTCTTGGTACAATGGAAACAGTGGAACAGAAATGCAAAGCGACGTGCAGAAGAAAAGAACCGTAACTCTTACTTTTCTGCTTTTGTAATAACGACCCTTTGCAAAATGAGAACAGTGGTTTTAACAGAAATGCCAAACGATGTGCAGAACACAAGGGCTATAACTCTGGCTCATAACTTTTGAAAATATGACCCTGTGAAAAACAAAAACAGTGGTTTTAGTTATTCCTTGGGTTACTTTATAACCGTCTCATGCATTTTCAAGAAACTGTACAGGACTGAAAAAACACTGTATGAATACATGTGGAAGACAATAACTATAATACAAGTACTTGGTTGCATGGTTTTGTGGTCACGTCCTTCTGAATATTGAATGCAGAGTTTTTTTTTTTTTTTTTTTTTTTGTTTTGTTTTGGTTTTGTTTCATTTACTCGTATACGCCCTGTAACTTGAAAACGTGTTGAGATGTTTTTTATGAAATTTGCCGAAATGTAAAGGCTCCTGAGACGATGAACAGAAAACAAGAACCATTAATCTGGTTTTACTACTTTTGACACGAAAATCTTAAATTACAGAACAGCATTGGGAAATGACAAAAGTAACCATTTAAAAGTGCTCATAGGGCTATGACTCACGAAATAAGGAAATATTAATTATGGTTCCTGAATTCCTAAATTCTGCATCTCGTCTTTAGGTGCTTTGATTTCTGTAAATGGTCATAAAATATCTCAAAAATACTTTCAAATTACATATGAGGCATAAGTATCAAACAAAACCACTGCATTCGATCTTAAATGGGCCATAATTCCAAAAAGTAGCGAAGTCAGAGTGTTCTTGTCTTTTGCACATCTACTTCATCCTATGATGACCTTCAGTTCTGTAAAGTTTGATGAAAATATATCAAACAATTTTAAAAATACACGACAGTCACAGGGAATAACGGAAACCACTGTTGTCATTGTCGAAAGGGCCAAAAGAAGTTAAGCCAGAGTTATGGCCCTTGTCTTCTTCAAATGGATTAATTATTCTTAGCATTTCTGCAAGAAAATAACTGAAACATAACGGAATAACTTAAAACCATCGTGTTCATTGTTCAAAAGGCCATAATTCAGAAAGTAGTAAAGCCAAAGTTACGGTTCTTCCTCTTGCACATCGCCTAATGACACTTGAAATTCGTTTGAAATTTTTCAGGATAATGGGTATTTTATTTTAAAATGATTGCTTATATATAGATAACATAAGATAAATTCCAAAAGATCTTGAGAAATATAATACCTTGACAAAATAAATTTTTGGAAGATGACAAATAAGTGTATCTCAAGATTTTTTTATTTAGCTATAAAATGTTTTCTTAATTCGAAATGCAATAAATACTATGTTAAATTGTCGTTTCTATGCATACTTATAATAAATACACATCTCGAGATCATCTAACAACAAATGTGCAGAAACAAGTTCATAAATGAAGATTTTTGATCTTCACTTCTGACAAATAAATCTTTATCTCAATATATAATCTGGGGTGATGACATATACTCAGTCAAAAAAGTTCCTATACGTAAAATCGCTTCTGATACTATGGCTTCTACAGATAAAAACTACACAAAGTTTGTTATGTTTTGGTAAGAAGACTCATTTGTCCGTGCAAAAGCACCATTCGTTTTTGTTTTCGTAAACACATCATCGTAGACTATTGCTTGAAACACCCAAGGGGTCACTGTGTCATTTTCACAGAGAAAATCATTAAACCATGCTATGAATTAACATCACAAAATTTCCATGTACCCAAAATTTTCAAAATTTGATACATTTTACATTTCTTTAGATACCATTTGCAGCTATTCACAAAAGATTTGGAACTTTAGTTGCATCAACTACGAGTAACATGCTATCACATATTGACCTCCAATTCTCAGAAGTTGTGTGCAAATTCTGCTTTCAATGGGAACTCCATAGAAAATCGCAACCGCTAGTGCTACATGTTACATGAATTTTCTGTATTTTTAGCATCATGATGAACACCAATGGTGGAAGCAAAGCGTTATTTGAAAAAAATGGCAAGCATTGATTGACAGGAATTAAAATTACAGCAGTTCGAAAATCGCTATATGTTTAATTGCAAGGGAGATAATTTAAGAATTTCACAAATTAAAACCTCGCTTACAATGCGAGATCACGAGATATTGTAAAATTAAAGTGTATCCGATGTTCAGAGGATATTGTCTTTCATCTTGGACAAAAAGAGATTTCTGCGCATGCGCAATGGCCATTTTCTACCAAAATCTTTCTAGGCAAATATTGCAAGCCAACTCAGGGACAGAAAAGTATGGGCAATTGCAAGTTTGAGCATTCTCTAGCTAAACGTCCGATTTACATGACTACAGCCAAATTTAGCTCAATAACTGCCATATATCTAGTGAGTTTCACCCGGAAGTTGGTATAGTTACTTTTTTGACTAAGTATATATGTCCTGATCTAAGGAGACGTTTGCGCTTCCGTAGTATATAGAGGATCTTAGATGAGTGTTCGTGTATTATTCAGCATTGGGTCGACCAGGATTCTATTTATCATATAAAATTTCTGGTGTTTTCTACGGAAGCGTATCTCATTAGATAACTACATATATGTCATCATCCCAGGAAATTATATATTGAGATAAAGATTTATTCGCCAGAAGTGAAGAGAAATATCTTCATTTATTAACTTGTTTCTGCATTTTTGTTGTTAGATGATCTCGAGATGTATATTTGTTATAAGTATGTATGGAAACGACTATTTAACATAGTATTTATAGGAGGTTTTAGGGATTCCGTTTATGACGTCATTCTTGCGCATGCGCAAAGCACTGGCCGTCAATTGAAACGGCCATCGCTATTCAAATGCATTGGCGGAACTTAAAATGCTAACAATATTCCGTCATTTTGAGAGAAAATATACCCGTTTACATTAAAATAATGCGCGATTTTGCTTTTATTAAGGAGCTCTTACACTGTCACGATTTTGGCCACGACTTAGAACGATTTTTTAAATCGTGGTAAATCGTGAACAACGTTGTAGAGAAGTCGGCAGAGATCTTGAGAAATCGTGGTTGATCGTGATAGTTCGGGAGTGACCACGACTGTTTTGGACATGTTCAAAACATTCGTGACGAGTCGGCATCATTTTTCAAATCGGTGAGCGGTCGTAAAGAAATCGTAGCTCAATCGTGAGCCGTCGTCGTGGTAATCGTGGCCAATCGTGACTGAATTCTACCACGATTGTGCTACGACGAGACAAGATCATCTACGACGCCTCTACGATTCCGTTGCGACTGCCGTACGATCTACTACGATATCATGACTGCTCACGACAATGCAAGATTCACCAGGAATGCACTACGCTACGTCGAACGCACTACTTTCTCCACGTAACTTTGTACATATAATTACCCAAGTAACTATGGTCAACTGTCACCTGTCCCTCCTGTTCCTCTGCACCTCCAGTTGTTCAGCCATTGCAATGTCATTTTCGATCATGCCTTGTTCGAGCTGAACTAAATTTTGAAGATACAGAAGCCTTTGACCTGGCTGCAAAAACATTTTCGTCAGATGCTCTCTACAGAAATGGTTGAAACTGAATGACACTGTGCATTTGATGAACACTTTTATATACCCAGATCGTTATAAATCCTGACGAATCGGGAGAAGTATTAGTTAATCGTGAGTAAATCGTATCGAATCCTCCATGATCGTACTGAGTCTTTGATCATCGTGCCTTGGTCGTAGAGCAGTCTTGCAGGGATCGTGAGAAATCGTGTATGATCGTCTGATATCTTGAAGCAATCGTGGTGCAGTCGTAGAAGAATCCTAGAGGATCGTAAGACATCGTAATCGATCGTAGAGGATCGTTGTAAAACGGCTCCATTATCGTACAGCAATCGTGATTGTTCGTAGAAGTGTCGTAGCAATGTCGTGAGTATTCGTAGGATAGTGAAATCGGAACCGTGTATGCCCCGATTTGCCACGATTTTCATGGTCCCAATTGGTCGTGGACAGTCGTGGTCAAAGTCGTGACAGTGTAAGAGCCCCTTAAACTGAACTTCATTCATCCTGGATCATTTTTTAATTGACGAAAATCCGTCTTCGTGAATGACCCATATCTATCTATCTATCTATCTATCTATCTATCTATCTATCTATCTATCTATCTATCTATCTATCTATCTATCTATCTATCTATCTATCTATATATCTATCTATCTAATCTATCCATCTATCTATCTATCTATATATCTATCTATCTACAAACGAAGGGACAGTCAGACAGACAAATAAACATACTGACAGTCGAAATAAACTAATAAGTGGACTGACTGACGGGCGTCGAGTCAACGTTGGTTAGACGTAATGCCGTCGACACCCACTCCAACCCACTTCAATGTCACATGACCGTTGGGATGAAAGAGAGAGAGAGGTTTGACTGACAAACTGAAAGTACACGGATTGACGACAGACAGACCGAGTGACTAACAGATGAACGGACGGACAGTTAGACAGAAAAATAAACATACTGACAGTCGAAAAAACTAATGAGTAGACTGACAGACGGGCGTCAAGTAAACTTTGGTTCGACGTCATGCCGTCGACACCCACTCCAACTCACTTCAATGTCACGTGACCGTTGAGATGAGAGAGGTTTAACTGATCCCTGTATCCAAGAATATATTGTAAAGCTAAGCTAATAAGCCATTAATCCTTCTTATACCAAATGGAATCTTCAGCAGGAGTCCATTTCAATATTTAGGGGTGTGGGGTTGTGTTTCTTCAAAGTTTATTTGGAAAATGGCTAAACTTTTTGCAAATAGCGTAGGCCCTGATCAGACGCCGCGTTCTGTGGCGTCTGATCTGGACCTGCACTGTTTGCCAAGGTACCCGTTTTTGGGTTTCTGTTTTTTGTTTTTGTTTGATTTGAGGTTTAACGTCCCCGTCAACACTGTAAAGGTCAATTTGGAGACGTTGCTTCCAATTTTGTGGGACTTTTACCCGACATTGAGATGAAATGACATATCAAGCCCTGCCGCCCAATGAAACCAATAGGATTTATAAGCATGGACGGGCCGACACGCACCGCTATGCCTGGGCAGGTTTAGATCCTCTAAGCGGTTTACCAGTACTCGTGTGCGGGTCGGTTTCAGCTCTGCGTGGAAGCCTCATGCAGCCCATATATTTCTTCAAGCCCCGATGAGCGGGGGCCGTTGGGGTTTCTGGTACCAAATGGATTAATGTGAGGGCTGGGCAGGTTGAAAAAATCTACAAAAATACCAGATTTCACTGCAAAGTCTTGCACTTGCGAAGGAGTGTTTCATTCTCATGCACTAAAAGGGTGTTCTATGTTTGTTTTGAATTTAATGTTCCAATCCCACTGAGTCTTGATGGGTCCGAGCACTTGGCAAATGACATCTTATTAAGCAACTCCGTATTACCGTCAACGCAACGTTCTGACGTTTCATCGACGTTGCAAAGTCCAATTCAGTGCATCGCTTTGATGTTGATTTGATGTAGACACGACGTTGTTGACACGTTACATGTCGGTTGACGGTTGACGTGGATTTATGTAACGCAAACTGTAATGCTTGATAATTGTGGTACGCTGAGAGAGAGAGGAGGAGAGAGAGAGAGAGAGAGAGAGAGAGAGAGAGAGAGAGAGAGAGACAGAGAGAGAGAGAGAGAGAGAGAGAGAGAGAGAGAGAGAGAGAGAGAGAGAGAGAGAGAGAGAGAGAGAGAGAGAGAGAGAGGGGACCCTGTTGGGTCGTACGTACAATATATCTTTCTTAAAGAGCAATTACACTTTGTATTTGCGGCGAAATTTCACATCTGGCAGCATATCAGTGTTTCTTCCATTATCTTACATTAGAATTCGCTAACAGTTTAAAAGAATTCCACTGTGTTACGCTGTAATTAACACTTTATCTGTCCCACTGCCTTGATTTGTTTGTTTGTTTGAATTGAGGTTTAACGTCCCCATCAACACTGTAAAGGTCATTTTGGAGACGTTGCTTCCAATTTTGTGGGACTTTTACCCGACATTGAGATGAAATGACATCTCAAGCCCTGTCGCCCAATGAAACCAATAGGGTTTATAAGCATGGACGGTCCGACACTCACACCGCTTTGCCTGGGCAGGATTAGATCCTCTTACGCGGTTTACCAGTACTTGCGTGTGGGTCGGATTCAGCTCTGCGTGGAAGCATCATGCAGCCCATATATTTCTTCAAGCCCCAATGAGCGGGGGCCAACCCACTGCCTTGAAGCAATACGGCCGTTGACGGCCAGGGCTTTCCCCTTTCTATTTTTAGAACCGGAAGTAAGTCACGAAAAAAGCTCCTATTCTTCTTCCATAAATATATTTTGACACGGCATTATATTTCTCAAGATCTTTTAGAATTTATCTGAAACTTTAAATGAATTTCTAGCGTCATGAGGCTATGTGCAAGAGACAAGAACCATAACTGTGGCTTTACTACTTTCTGCTTTATGGCTCTTTGAACAATGAAAACGATGATTTTAAGTTATTCCGTTATGTTTCAGTTATCTTAATAATTTTGCAGAAATGCTAAGAATAATTAATCCATTTGAAGAAGACAAGGGCCATTACTCTTGCTTAACTTCTCTTGGCGTGACAGTCCTTTGGACAATGAACACAGTGGTTTTCGTTATTCCCTGTGTCTGTCATTGTTTGATATATTTTCATCAAACTTTACAGAACTGAAGGTCATCATAGGACGAAGTAGAAGTTATGCCCCTTTTCAGGCTTATGCATTGTGGCTATAGGGAAACTTTGTGAACAAAATATCTGGAGAACCGCTTGAGCAAGGCTCATGATATTTTGTGTATAGTTTGAGTACTCTACATAAATTTTGAGCACATTTTATGAATATTGTACCAACTGACAGTTCTTTCACGACAGAGGCATTTTTTTTTAATTATGTTTTTTTTTAATTATGTGTGTATTGATTATGTGTCTATTAGTGGCAAGCATATGGTTGGGGCATAGTGTTTCACAAACACATTTTCTATTATTTTTTTTTCATTTACATTTATCTGTCCTTTGACCTTCAGTTCTGTCAAGTTTAATGAAAATATATCAAACGGTTTTTAAGTTACATGCCAGACACAGGGAATAACGGAAACCACTGTTTTCATTGTCCAAACGATCGTTTTCATTGTTCAAAGGGCCATACTTCTGAAAGTAGTAAAGCCACAGTTATGATTCTTGCCTCTTGCACATCGCCAAATTACGTTTGAAATTCATTTAAAGTTTCAGGATAATTGGTATTGTATTTTAAAATGACCCGGCCCCCACCCATCGGGGCTTGAAGAAATGGATGGGCAGCATGATGCTTCCACGCAGAGCTAAAACCGACCGCACACGATTACTGGTAAACCGCTTAAAAGGATCTAAGTCTGCCCAGGCAAAGCGGTGCGAGTCGGTCCGTCCATGCTTATAAACCCTATTGGTTTCATTGGGCGACAGGGCTTGAGTTGTCATTTCATCTCAATGTCGGGTAAAAGTCCCACAAAATTGGAAGCAACGTCTTCAAAATGACCTTTTATGTATTGGCGGGGATGTTAAAGCTCAAATCAAACAAACAAATTTTTTTTTAAAATGACTGCTAATATATACATAACATAAAACAAATTCCAAAAGATCTTGAGAAATATAATGCCATGTCAAAATATATTTTTGGAAGAAGATGACAAATAAGTGTATCTCAACATTTTTATTTAGCTATAAAATGTTTTTCTTAACTCGAAATGCAATAAATACTATATTGAATACATCTCGAGATCATCTAACAACAAATATGCAGAAACAAGTTAATAAGTGAAGATATTTCTTTCCACTTCTGATAAATATATCATTATCTCAATATGTAATTTTCTGGGATGACGACATATATGTCGCGACGAAATGAGACGTATACGCTTCCGTAGTTTTCAACACACGAGATGAAACATTTTTGGTATTCTATGGAACGTCTCATTAGATCATGACATATATGTCATTATCCCAGGAAATTTTATATTAAGATAGAGATTTATTTGTCAGAAGTTAAGAGAAATATCTTTTTTTTTTTTTGGTTTCGGTTTTACAGCCCTTTCAAGATTATTTCACTCATATCGAGCCTATCGTTAATCAGAGGTGGGCGAAAACCGGAGTACCCGGAGAAAAACCACCGTGACCCGAGCGAGGCTCGAACCACATTGGTGAGAGACCTAATGATTAAGAGTCAGTGCTCTTATCCACTAGGCCACGGAGGCCCGTAAGAGAAATATCTTCACTTATTAACTAATTTCTGCATATTTGTTGTTAGATGATCTCGAGGTGTATATTTAATATAAGTATGTATAGAAACGACAATTTAACATGGCATTTATTACATTTCGAGTTAAGAAAGACATTTTATAGCAAATAAAAGATGTTAAGAAATGATTATATGTCATCTTTTTCCAAATATGTATTTTGACATGACATTATGTTTCTGAAGATCTTTTGAAAATTTATCTTATGATTCTTATTTATATGTGGTCATTTTAGAAAGAATAACCTATTATTCTGAAACTAAATTAAAAGCAAAGCACAATTAGGCAATGTACTGAAGACAAGAACCATAACTCTGACTTTACAGTTTGTGGAACTATGGCCCTTGGTACAATGAAAAGTGTGGATTTAACAGATATGCAAAGCGACGTGTTGAAGAAAAGAACCATAACTCTTACTTTACAACTTTCGGAAATATGGCCCTTTGAACAAAGCAAACAGTGTTTTAACAAAAATGCAAAACGATATGCAGAAAACAATGGCCATAACTCTGGCTCATTACTACTTTTGAAAATATGACCCGTTAAAAAAGCGAAAAAAGTGGTTAAGTTATTCCTTGGGTTACTTTATAACCGTCTCATGCATTTTCTTGAAACTTTACAGAACTGAAAACATTATATGATTGCATACGGAAAATAGAAGTGGAGGCAATGATCAGGAATCGATACAATTAACCCTGAGCCCCCACCAGAGACACCAAAGGGAAAGAAACACAAACACGAAACAACGGAATCATCAACAGCAGAAAGCCAAAATGACAGTTACTTTCCCACAAAATGGCCAATAGGCTATCCAAAATAAAATAATATAAGCGACACAAACACCAATGACAAACCATAACAAAAATAGACCGCGACAGAAGCACCGCCTTGGAACGGTCAGCGGAAACGAATTCCAATTGGGGAGGGGGTCGGGGGGTGGGGGGGGGGCTTAAATCGATTTGACGTGGCCACAATCCTCGCCCTTATTTCCGTTATGGAAGACAAGAACAATAATACTTGGTTGCTTGGTTTTGTAGTCATGGCCTTCTGAATATGGAATACATTTTTTTTTTCATTTACTTGTATTCGCTATTTGAGTTGAAAACGAGTTGAGGTGTTTTCATGAAACTTTGCTGAAATGTAAAGCCGCATGAGACAATTTTCAGAAAACAAGAACCATTAATCTGGTTTTACTACTTTTGAAATGAAAATCTCAAATTACAAAACAGCATTTGGATAGGACAAAAGTAACCATTTAAAAGAGCTCAAAGGGCAAATAACATAAGATAAATTCCAAAAGATCTTGAGAAATATAATGCAATGTCAAAATATATTTATGACAGACAGACAGACAGACAAACACTTTTATTTCTCTCAAGTCAAATACATGACATATGAGTAGTAACATATCAACATTACAGGCGGCAAATGTTAATGTAAGGAGACTAGAGTGTTAGTTAAACATAATACATATATATGAAGGCGACAGGTAAGTAGTGTCGGCAGAATTAAGAAACGGGAGAATATGAGAAGTAGAAAACGGAAGTATACATACAGACAAGTACGTTGTATAGGTAGTAACAGTAACAATAGCAGTAGTGGCAGCAGTAGTAGTAATCATAGTAGTAGATGTAAAAGTATAGTAGAAGTGATACCATACCATACAGCAGATAACAGATGATGATGATGATGATAATGATGATGGTGATGATGATGATGATGATGAAGAAGAATGTGAGCAATGTGTTTGAATGAAGTAGAGTTCCGCATAATATCAGCTATGTCTCTTCACTAAAAACAAAGTCGTATGTACTGTTTACGAGGCGTAAAGGTGATCCATTCACGTTTGCGGTCATGTTTTGCACGTGCATGACCATAGGTCACAAACGTTTTCTCAATTGGAACAGGCGGGTGATTGTGAATGGATTACGTTTACATTTCTGTTAAATAAAGTAGTGTGCGGATATGAAAATTCAGTTTGTCATGCAAGGTAAGATAAATCCTGGCAGATCCACCACGCCGTCCCAGTCACCAGCTGAACGCACACCGAAGTTGATAAACAACCCTGTGAGCGTCCGACGGGAGACAACCGGGTCAGGCGATATTGAAAACATTCTACCAGACTTCATGGTCTTTCTTGGGAGGTGAATGTTTCAAAACAACGTTGACATTGTTGTATAGTGGTCTAGATATTACATAGGTGTCGATTGACTTCGCAGAGACATCTGCACCTTTGTTATTTACAAATGTGGTATTCAGGCTTGTCCTTGGATCGGCCTAATTAAAAAAAGTGTATAGGCATTGAATGGGTTTTAGTGGTTCTAATGAGCACACACAGTCCATCCCATATAGCAGAAATAAGAATTAAAAAAAAAAAAAAAAAAAAGGACATTACGTGAACAAGTCCGTGAAATGAACAACCCGAACCCCACTTTATATAGGGAAAACTAAGGTTTACGGGGTATATGTTATCTTCCCCTTCCCGCCGCAAGACATAGGCCGCGGGTACTCGCCGGAACCGCCTCATTTATGCAATTCTAACGAGCACCCACAACCCATGTATGCAGCATTAATAAGAAAAATATCACGGATTTTCTTCAGAAAAGTAGCAGTTTTGGAGATGTGAAAAATGCACTATGTCGCACGGGTGTGTTATTGCAATAGAAGAAAGAAGGCATACCCCTACAGACGCCACTTTTTCCTATATTAATCCATCTAGTACCAGAAACCCCAAAACGGGCACCTCGGCAAACAGTGCAGGCCCAGATCAGACGCCGCAAAATGCGGCGTCCGATCAGGGCCTACAGTGTTGACAAAAAGTTAAGCCATTTTCTAAATAGATTCTGAAAGAAACCACAACCCGACACCCCTACATTTTGCAGTTGACTCCTGCTATATATAAGGAGGAAGATTCTATTTGGCACAAAAAGGGTTAAGTGGCGTCGGTAGGATGCCTGCCATCCTAAATTGACAAAGGCGCCGGGGAGCAAACAGGCTCGCGTATATACGTCCGCTTTATCATGGATTTTAATTGTTTATGCAAAACATTTCATAATGATTTTCATAAACTTGGCAAGCCGTATAAGTTTCGATTCACTCTTAGAATTAAGTAATTCTTTATATTTTATAATATTTGGGCGTGTGTAGTAGTACTGACTAACCAAGGTTCGTCGTTCTGTTAGAAAAAAAGGACAGTCAAAAAGGTAATGAAATTCGTCGCCAATCTGTGATGCTTGACACAGTTGGCATTTCCTTTCAGCGAGCTCAAGATTATTCCAACGCCCTGTTTCAACGGGTAATTTGTGGTTTCCCGTCCTAAACCTTACCATAGTTTTTGCTAGAGAGCCATTCAAAACTTTAAAATAATTTTCAAGTAGCACGTTATCTTTAAAAAGTGAGTAATTTATACCTTTAGACGAATTTTGGAGCAGACCATTCCATGTTTGGGAAAATTGGTCCTGTAGTACTTGTTTAACAATTTTACCTGTGGATAGTGGGATAGCATTTGATTGACCTAACCATATATCTTGTCGCCCAGTCTCGTTTAGTATTGTCTTAATGTAATCAATCCACTTAAAACCATGATCAGTAGAGTCTCGCATATAGAGATAAATTTGATGTGAAAATTTTGATGTTTTACCGCGTAATATTCTGGTCCAAAAATTTAGCATCCTCTGCTTAATTATTATCTTGATGGGGTGTCTGCCAAACTCTGCGTACAGCATATATTTCGGGGTGCTTTTTCTTAAATTTCCAATTCTTCTGAGAAAATCTAGATGAACTCCCTCTAAAATTTCTGTGTTCTCATAACCAAAGATTTCACAGCCATATGTCAAAATCGGTAGTATCGTATTGTCAAAAAGTTTGATTTGTAAGTCAACTGGCAAAATAAGATTGTTTGATCTAACAAAAAGTAAATGTAAAGCTTTCTTCGCTTGTTCAACTATATGTTTTTTGGCGTTTAGGAAACTTCCCGACTTCGAAAAAATAACACCTAGATATTTGTACTTGTCGTTTATAGCAATAATTTGGCCACCTATATTAAATGACAAGTTCCTATTTGTTTTCGAGTTAAATATGACAACATTTGTTTTAGAGATATTTATCTTGAGTTTCCAGAGAACACAGTATTCATGGAAATTATCCAAGGCTTTTTGAAAGTTTTCTTTGTCGTTGGAGAAAATAATGGTGTCATCTGCGTACAGGAGGACAAGTAATTTCAAATATACATGTACTTCTTCTGATATTATTTCTAAGTCAATACTGTTAACCCCACCAGAGATTATGAAATTTTCCAGGTCATTCAGGTACATAGAAAATAACAGCGGGGATAAATTTTCTCCTTGTCTAACACCGCACTGGCTGGGGAAAAATGCTGACGTTTCATCATTTATTTTTACACACGATTTAATATTTTCGTACATATTATAAACTATTCTAAAAAATTTTCCGTTTATAGAGTTCACAAGAAGTTTCCGCCAGAGACCTCCTCGCCAAATTGAGTCAAAGGCTTGCGAAAAGTCGATAAATGCGCAGAACAGCTTCTTTTTCGATACTTTCATAATTTCAATTAACGAGTTTAGAACGAAAATATGATCTGTTGTACCATAACCCTTTCGGAATCCAGCTTGATTTTCTAATAATTTTTCATTTTTGTCTAGAAATTCCGTTAGCCTGTTGTTTAAAATGGCAGTAAACAGTTTCCCAAGGCAGCTCAAAATAGTGATCGGTCTAAAATTTTCTACATTTTTTATATCTCCTTTATTTTTATAAATCGGTCTTATGGTACCCTCTAGCCAGAATGAAGGAATTATTCCAGAATCAAATACCGAATTAAAAAGTTTTTCGTATATAGGCAGAAATATATGTTCAGTTGACTTTATAAACTCATTCAAAATTTTGTCATCTCCTGGGCATTTTCCGTTTTTCAAATTTTTAATACCTTTACATATTTCTTCCGTGCAGATTCTTTTGTTTAAAATTTGATTTTCGTCACCGTCCGGTACTTCGTACGTTTCGTGCGGTTCATTGCTCTGATTTATATGTTTAAAATGTTCGTATAGGGAATTTAGCGGCGGGTAATTTTTATCATTCTTTTTGTCTAGGCTTTTAATGTATTTCCAATAGTCTTTTGGATTTTTAGTCTGCATTTTTCTTAACTTATCTGTTTTATCTTTTCTATATTTATAGATAAATTTATTTATTGTCAATTTATATTGTTTTGAGCACAAGTCTAAATTTTGTTTAGTATCGTTATTTTTGTTGTGTTTGTAAATGTGTCTTGCTCTATGATATTTTTTCCGTGCAATTTTACATGCTGGGCCGAACCAAGGTTTATCAAATTTCCTTCTTGTATATTGTGGTCGCTTCGGTGCGAAGGCCTCAGACGAGGCATTCATAAATATTCGTGCTATGTCGCTTGTTATTTCATCTATGCTATCAGCCGATGGCGACAATGTATCCAGTTTCTCGTGTACTGCCAAGATGTCTTCCGGGTATATACTGCTTATGAATTGGTCCCTATCCCTTTCAGACCATTTGCATCGAGATGCAGCACCTATCGGAATGCTGTTATTTGATTTAGGGTTTAACGTGTTTATATTAAGAGACCAACTTAAAAGAGCATGCCCGTCGGAAAAGATAGGGTCCAATTCAATAACCTCAAACTGTTTCAAAAAAGCAAAACATTCGGCTGAGCATAATGTATAGTCTAAAACAGACGTATCTCGAAACGTTTTGTCCCCAACACCTTTGTCTTTGCCAACTCTGCCATTTACAATAAAAAGGTTATTATATTTGCAAATATCTATAAGCCAGTATCCAGAATTATTAGTTTTAGTGTCCCTAGAGCTTCTGACAAGTGGAATACCTAAGTTTTCTATTATTTCCGTTTTATCCATACAACTAGCAATGTCCTCGTCAAGTTCAAACATATCTGAAAAATACTGGTCCAATTGTACGTAGTCTTGCAACTTTGCAATTCTTGCATTTATATCACCGGAAATTACAACATACTTGGTCGAGCTGCACACTGACGATATCTCATTTTCGAGCTTCAACAGTTCATCGTCGTTATAAAATCGCGATTGGCATGGTGGCACATATACGATTCCGAGAACAACATTTTCTTCAGTGTCGGTCAGATGCTTATCTATGTTTACCCACATTATATAGTCGGAGTCAGAGGGCCGATATGTACAAAATTCAGATATCTCATCTTTAATAAGAAGAGCTATACCTCCCGATCTACGAAATGCAAATTCTTTACGCGGCTGCGATAAGCAGTTGAAGCCCGGAAGAGAGACAATATCAGTGTTATCAAGCTTCGTTTCTACGAAGCATAGAAAGTCATAGTTACTGAAAAAATCGACGAAATCTGGGTAGTTCGTTCTGCTTTTAAGGCCACAAACATTCAATGTGGCAAATTTTAAGGTTTTTAGTCGGCCATAATCTCCCTGTGGTCCCTAAGCGTTTTTAGATCCGTCAGTTGAGCCCGATGGCTGATGTGGATCATTTTCCCGTGAGCTTTGGTTTGCGTCTGGAAGATGTCAAATAAGTTTATCTCAACATTTTTTATTTAGCTATAAAATGTTTTTCTTATGTCGAAATGCAATAAATACTATGTTAAATTGTCGTTTCCATACATACTTATAATAAATATACATCTCGGGATCATCTAACAACAAATATCTAGAAACAAGTTAATAAATGGAGATATTTCTCTTCACTTCTGACGAATAAATCTTTATCTCAACATACAATTTCCTGGGATGATGACATATATTTCGTGATCTAATGAGACTTTTACGCTTCCGTAGTATTAATCTCTTAAGAGAAAAAAAATTCTTTTTATTTTTTTATTTGACTTTGGCGATGTACTGTAAATGAACAGCTGTTAGTAACATGCTTCGCATTCGTTAAAATTTCTGGTGTTTTTAAAACATTCAATGAAGTATGTTTTCAACACATTAGGAACCGCCTTGGGCAGAAATAAGAAAAAATGTATACCCATCTAAAGACCAGTTTTACTGTACAACATGTTTAAACATTGTGAGTAGTCGTTTTATGTAATAATATATATCGTGGGGCGTAAGAGCGGATGCAGTTGTAACGAGGACCCACAATATATGTTATGGCCTTCCTATGTTTAGGTTTCCATTATGGTCTGGTCGCTTAATGTTTGTGTTTCTTTCCCTTTGGTGTCTTTGATTGGTGGAGTAAGTTAATTGTATCGATTCCTGATCTTTGTTTTACTTCTACTTTAAATATAAATAAGTATAAATAAGGAAGATAATGTATACCTCTATAAACCCAAATTTTACTGTACAATATGCTTTACATCGTGAGTACTCTTTGAGACTGCCTTGCAGAGGCGGTTCTAACGAGGTCTCACAAATAAATAAATAAATTAATAAAATGTTAATTGATTGATTAAATCTTGAATTCATCAATTCAGTTTGTTTACTTCTTTTCAGTTTTGAGTTAATGAAACAATGGATGTCAGGTTTTTTTCTTACCTTTTTTTTAAAAAAAATATAAAATAGAATTTAAAACAAAAGTTTGTTGGAAGGTATCTCAGTAAAATTTACCACCACACAAGCTCCCCTTATAGAGCCACATATCTCTCCGGCCCCCGCCTATCAGGGCTGGAAGAAATAGATTCTAAAAGGAATAATTGGTCATATCATAAGTGGTTAAAAGATCACATTCCTGCTCAACTAATATGAAGTTTATGGAACAAGTCATTGGCAATTTTGATATATTTTGTTTGAAATGACTATCTGTTTTTCTGCCCCTCCCCCATAATACATACACCCTCTCTCTATTAAACGTTATTAATTTTATTTTTGACCGGGAACATTGGGTCACATTGTCCGCACTTAATGGTGACGACAAATATCGCTTTTAGGCGGACAATGTAATCCAAACTTCTCCATTAAGAATCAGATTAAAGAATTGGTTTTACTTCAAAATAGAAGTGAAGGCTTTGATCAGGAATCAATACAATTGACCCACGGCCCCCTACAAAGACACCAAAGGGAAAGAAACACAAACATGAAACAACAGACCCTAATGAAACATCAATAGCGGAAAGCCAAAATGACAGTTACTTCCCCACAAAATGGCCATTTGGCTATCCAAAACAAAAAAAAAAAAAAAAAAGATAAAAGCGATACACACACACAAAGACAAACCATAACAAAAGCGTCGCTAACACTGCATGATACCCCACCACTGCAGGCCAATATGGTTTGATACATGACCACAATAGGCTTTCTTAAGTGTTCTATATATCTGTAATATTTTATCAAGGTATTCCATATAGTAAAGCAGCTATGCTAAAAACCATTTCTTACATAGAAAATAAATACATGAATAAAAAGTAGAAGTAAAACAAAGATCAGGAATTGATACAATTAACTTACTCCACCCATAAAAGACACCAAAGGGAAAGAAATACAAACATTAAGCGACCAGACCATAATGGAAACCTAAACAAAGGAAGGCCATAAGGACAGTTACTTTCCCACAAAATGGCCATATGGCCATCCAAAACCAAAAGTCACAAGTGATACAAACAGTAAGTAACAGACAACAACATAAATAAATCGCCACAGAAGAGCCGCCTTGGAACGGTCAGTGGAAGATTTCCACTGGGGGGCTTAAATCGATTTTACGTGGTTACTTCCGTCGCGATTTAGACAAATAATTTGTTCAGTCCGCATGAAGGCCTCCTAACTCATCAGTCCAAAACCTATTTAATGGAAATTGTTAAAAACCGTAACTCTGCCAAATGTTAACGCATCTTGCCCACTAACCATCCCAACCATGCTTCTATAAATAGTCTGCATATCTATTAATTTTTATCCAAATATTCCATTAAGTAAAGGAATAAAAAAAAAAAAAACATTTAATGAGAATTGTTAATGGCCATGACTCTCACAAAAATGTTAACGTATTTTGCAAATTAACAATCCCAAACATGCTTCCTTTAATAATACATATATGTGAAGTTTCATCCATATATTCCATTAAGTTAAGGAATAAGAGCCCAAAAAGCATTTAATGGGACTTGTACACGGACATAACTGTCGAATATGTTAACGTATTTTGCCAATTAACAATACTAACCTTTCTTTCTATAGTGGTCTATATATCTGTGAAGTTCCATCCATATATTCCATTTAGTAATGGAATAAGTGTTATAAAACCATTTAATGGAAAGTGTTAACGACAAACACTCTGTCAAATGTAAACATATTTATGCCATGAGCAATTCCCAAACTACACATTCCTAATACAAATTTATATACAAAAGTTCAACCAATTATTCCATAAAATAAACGAATAAGAGTACAAAAACCATTCAATGGAAATTATTTACGCCAATAACTCTGTCAAATGTTAACGCATTTTGCCTATTAACAATCCAAAACCTGCTTCTTATGGTGGTCTATATATCAGTGACATTTCATACATATATTCTATCTAGTAAAGGAATGTGCAAAAACACTATTAAATGGGAATTGTTAACGGCCATAACTCCGTCAAATAGTAATGAATTTTGCCCATTAACAATACAAAACCACTCATACTCATTACCAATGTATATGCAAAATTTGAAGAAAATCCATGAAAAAATGTTCAAACTAGAATTTGTTTTTCTACAAAAACACAGATGTCTCCCCCGTTTTTGACTGCTAAGTATAACCTTGACATTGGAGGTATTGAGCTGGGTCTTGTGTGCAACACATCATATAATGAAGATGAACATTTCTGCATAGTAACTTTAAAAATGTTCAAAGAAAAATAAAAAAGTTATTGGCCGTAAACAAAAAAAGCACTTTTTTACCTTTGACCTCTAAGTATAGCCTTGACCTTTGCGGTACAACACATCGTCTCATGATGGTTAACATTTCTAGCAAGTAATTTTATAATCCATCAAAGAATAAGGAAGTTATTGACTGTCCTTTTTTTACCTTTGACCTCTAGGTATGACCTTGACATTGGAGGTATGGACCTAGGTCTTGCACATGACTCATGGTCCAACTTTCAAGCCTCTAGCTCCAATAGTTTTTGAGATATCTTGCTGACAAGATTTTATTAGAAAAAATTCAAAGGGCAATAACTCTTGAAAGGGGCATAATCCGGATGAGAAAAAAAATACGCGTCAGCTTATTTTCCATTAGGAATGCATATATGAAATTTCAAAACCATAGCATACACAGTTCTAAAGTTCTGCTATGCATCACTTTTAGCATTCATTACAATGGGCACAAATTACCAAAATGACAAAGGGCCATAACTCGGAATTTTGTCAAAAGTTAATCAGTTCATATACACATCACCACCAATATACTCAACAACTTTCAAGGCTCTAGCTCCAATAGTTTTTGAGATATCTTGCTGACAAGATTTTATTAAAAAAATTTCAAAGGGCAATAACTCTTGAAAGGGGCATATTCCGGACGAGAAAAAAAATACGCTTCAGCTAATTTTCCATGAGGAATCCATATATGAAATTTCAAAACCCTAGCATACACGGTTCTAAAGTTATGCTATGCATCACTTTTAGCATACATTACAATGGGCACAAATTACCAAAATGACAAAGGGCCATAACTCACAAAGTATATTTCGGAATTTTGTCAAAAGTTAATCAGTTCATCTACTCATCACCATCAATATATTCACCAACTTTCAAGGATCTAGCTCCAATAGTTTTTGAGATATCTTGCTGACAAGATTTTATTAAAAAAAAAATTCAAAGGGCAATAACTCTTGAAGGGGGCATAATCCGGACGAGAAAAAAAATAAGCGTAAGCTAATTTTCCATGAGGAATCCATATATGAAATTTCAAAACCCTAGCATATACGGTTCTTTAGTTATGCTATGCATCAAAAGCGTAACTGACGGACGAACGGACGAACGAACCAGAACCAATATGCCCCTCCAACTTTTTCAAAGTTGGGGGCATAATAAGAAAGTTATTGACAGAACACAAAAAAGGCCCTTTTTTTACCTTTAACCTCTATGTATGACCTTGACCTTTCAGGTATTAAACTGGGTCATGCGTGCAACACATCATCTCATGGTGGTTAACATTTCTGCCTAGCAATTTCAAAATCCATCTAAAAATAAGAAAGTTATTGACCAAACACGAAAAAAGGCCCCTTTTTTACCTTTGACCTCTATGTATGACCTTGACATTTTAGGTACCAAACTGAAATATGCATGCAACACATCGTCCCATGATAGTTAACATGTTTGCCAAGAAACTTCAAATTCTATTTAAAAATAGGCCAGTTATTGACAAAACCCGAAAAAAGGCCCCTTTTTTTACCTTTGACCTCTAAGTATGACCTTGACCTTTGAGGTACCAACCTGGGTCATGCGCGCAACACATCCCCTTATATTGGTTCACATTTCTGCCATATGATTTCAAAATCCATCTCAAAATAAGAAAGTTATTGACCAAATACGAAAAAAAGCCCACTTTTTGACCTTTGACCTCTAAGTATGACCTTGACCTTTGAGGTACCGACCTGCCTCATGTGCACCACACATCGTCTCATGATTGTTAATAATTATGCCAAGTAATTTTAAAATCCATCTAAAAATTACAAAGTGATTGACCAAATACGAAAAAAAGGCCCCTTTTTTGACCTTTGACCTCTAAGTATGACCTTGACCTTTGAGGAACCAACCTGCCTCATGCGCACCACACATTGTCCTATGGTTGTTAATAATTATGCCAAGCAATTTTAAAATCCATCTCAAAATAAGAAAGTTATTGACCAAATACGAAAAAAAGGCCCCTTTTTTGACGTTTGACCTCTAAGTATGACCTTGACCTTTGAGGTACTGACCTGCCTCATGCGCACCACACATCGTCTTATGGTTGTTAATATTTCTGCGGAGTAATTTTAAAATCCATCAAAAAATAAGAAAGTTATTGACCGGACAGGATTTGCCCATACATATATACATACCAACAAACTTCCAAGGGAGATAATTCAAAAAGTATAAATGCGAGAGTTATGGTTCTTGCGCACTGCACGTCGTCTAATGCTGATTAATATTTATACGAAGTTTCGTGAAGATAGCTCTAACGGTTTTCAAGTTACAGAGCGGACACGAATGTGTGACAGACAGACGGACAGACAGACAGACGGACAGACGGACAGACAGACAGACGCCCGGGGGAAAAACAATATGTCTCTCCGAAAAAATTTTTTTCGGGGGAGACATAATTATTGATCGGAAATGCCCCCAAACCCCTTATTTTGAACTAAAAAGGGCAGTAACTCTGTCAAATGTTAACGGATTTTGCCCATTAACAATCCAATACCATTCATTCCCAGTATAAACATCTGTGCAAAATTTGAAAAAAAAAATCCGTGAAAAATTACTCAAGTTATCGATCGGAAATGGTGCGGAAAGACGGACGGACGGACAGACAGACACTCGATGGTATATCATAATACCACACCACTATTGTGTGGTGGGGTATAACAAAAATGAACCGTGACAAAAGAACCGTGGTGGAACAGTTAGTGAAACGAATTCTACTGGGGGCTTAAATCAATTTTACGAGGCCGCAATACTCGGCCTTACTTCCGTTGCGATTTAGACAAATTTTCAGTCAGCTTGAAGGCCTCCTAAAGCCTTTCCGAAGCCTCTTGTATATTGTTGCAATGTTCTCCAAAGAAATCTTGTGAAGCTTACGCCGTGAGAAGTAAATGTTTATATTGAGTTCATTAAAATAGAAGTGAAGGCAATGATCAGGAATCTATACAATTAAACCACATTTATTGATTGATTGATTGTCAACACTTTATAGGTCATAGTCAGAAAAGGTCACTCAGGAAAGGCCACAATCTTAGAACGTAGCCGTCTCAAGTCACCTATAGAAAGTGACACGGAGGCACACACAAAAACAGACAAAACATGAACCAACGGCACAAAGCCAAATAACAAATAAGACACTGTGAAAGAACGACCGC